>BMAO01029843.1:0-16332 GCA_019973975.1 Trichonephila clavata | reverse complement strand
TTTTTGTAAATAGGTTCTTTTTTAAAATTTGCTCCAGGGAGTAAAATCGCAATTTTTATTATTATGTCAAACATATAGCATCTTTTTGCTCTTTAGCTTTTGTTTAATAAATAGACTTTACAAATAAGTCAAATTTGTTTTGCTTCTGTCTCTTTCTTTGTCTGAACTTCATTATCCTTATTTTATGGACATGAGTGTAGTAGAAGTGTTTTAACCTTCAGATTTATCAATCTCTGTTTTATTACAAAATTGATAACCCCTTATGTGAATATAACCACAGTATTTTTAAGCAATTTTATGTAATAACAAAGATAAAGTGTGCTCTAGTTTTTGCAAAAATTAAAATATCTCTTATCCTGAAGGTCACTTCAAAAATGAATAACGTAGCAGCACATCAAAATTGAAAATATGTTTATAAACTTTTGGTACAGAATGGGCCGCGAGCCAGATCTTCGAAGGCAACGTGCTTGGTGTCAGTCAGACTTTGGGCCCCCTGGAATCCTGGGTCCCCCCCTATGCGGGGGTGTACTTTTAACCACTGAGTGTGACACGGCTGGAATATACCACACTTCGTTAGAGACAATATACTTCGTTAATAGTTTGCGGTTTTCATGAGTTTAGAGCAAGTTTGACCACTAAAAATATTCTGAAATGCATAACACAGCATTTGGAGAGTTGTCAAGTGAGCTTGAAAAAGTATTTCCCTGATTTAAACAAATATTAAATGCATAAGATATCCGTTTAGCATTAACATGACATCCAAGCTAGAAGATTTGTCGCATGCAAAAGGAAAGCAATTGTTGGAATTGGCTTCAGACGGATTCTTGAAGAATAAATACAAGATGTGTTCTGGTTCTGGCATTCTGGTTACAAATGCAGGGCGTAGCTACCGCCGTATCAGCTGCAACAATGATATGGAGCCACCAAGCTACAGGGGCTCCATCATATGTAAACAAAACAATCGTAACATGTTAAGGGCCCCCAAAAAAGGGCGTCGAAGAAATTTTGATGTAGGGCTTACTCAAGTCTAGTTACGTCAGTGTACAAATGCAACTTGTGTATTCGGTTTTAACAGAAAAAGTACTGAAATACATCTTGCCTTTTCGAACTTCATATTTATATGAAGTTGCTTTTTCATCATTTGTAGACATTAAGTTGAAAAAAAAGAGCAGACTGTTAGACGTGGAACCGCATTTCAGATTAATATTAACAATCACAAACAATTTCACCCATCTCATTAATCCAAGTAAATGTAATTTATATTTTATTATGAATAATTTTATTTCGTATCATATTGTGTTTGTCACAAAAAGGGAAAAAGTATGTATTTTAATTGGCATTAAAATACATCCATTTTTCTTTTCGATCTCAGCGTAACGAAAATTATAGAAGGGATACACACATATGTCAAAAGTTTGGGAAACACTCCTCTAGGGCAATAGGTGCCACGACTTTTCAATGCCAAGGCCAAATCCATTGTGAGGATAAAACATATCTATTGACATAGTTTTATTATTAAAAGCAAAATATAAATATTCAAACACTTCCCTCACAACTTCTCTTTACACAAACGTAATAATTTATTTATTATAAACGTGGTCTTTATTATTTACATCAGATCAGTAGTAAGGTCTTCCCCATTGTGTATGATGCGAGTATTTTAGTGAGGTAGTCAGTAAAAATTCCTTTGTTGAGTTATTTGATATTAGCTTTTTAGAATCTTAAATACATAGTTAAAAAAAAAAAACTCCATCATTTCAGACAAAAGGTGATGTTTGATCGTTCGGCTTCTCTAGGTCACAATGGCAACAAACCAATGGTGGCCACACCTATAGTACACACATACTTTAGATAATTGACGAAAGCTACAACAAACATACAGTATGTATTAGGTGGTGCGAATGAAATGTTGGATTTTTAAGTGAATGTGTAAGACTCTGCGTATCTTTTTTTTCAAAAGCTGCTTGTTTAACCTCTTAAGTGGTCAATTTTTTTGCCCAAAATGTTCCAAGAAAAAACACATTTTTTTATTGCATAAACTAGCATAGTACTTAAAAGAATGCGAAAAGGGAAGATAATTTATATTTTAAATTTAAATTTTCACACTATTTTTTATTTTATAATTGTAGAACACACACAAAAAAACCAAAATGTTTGCTTTTTTAACATGTTTACTTTGAATGCTACGAAGAATACTTCATACAGTACAGCGTCATTTACCCGAATCAATTGGGACCGGACACCGTTCGGATACGCGATTGTTCGGATAACCGGAAACCGAATGCGATCCACGCAGTATATGAAACCAGACACGATACGAATATTGAAAATCATCACATACGGAAAACGTGCTTGAAGAAAAAGCAAAATAGGTGCAAAATGTCGCAATTTTACCTTGATTGTATAAAATAATCACTTATTTTTCACTGTACCATTGTACACCTTTGTTTTTTCGCTAAAAGGTCTCTGATTCTCTTGAGCAGTTGAATAAGACAGCACTCTGATAGTTCGTACCCCCATAGCTGTCTCTAACGCATAAAACGCGTCAGCATTTGATGGACCCTTGCTAGTTTCGTTGTTCTTGTTGTCCTCGTCTTCATCCGTTTCATCGTCGACAGGGCCGGATTCTTCTTGCAAGGAAATCACAATTCGTCATCATTTAGTATTTGAAATCCACAGTATTCTGCAGCACACGCCATCCAGGTTTCTACATCTTCATCGCATTCTTGAAATTCTTGGATCAATTGGACGAAGTCGGTAATTTTCTCCCTGTGGTAGTCATTGAAGTCTTTCTCGCCTTCTAATCGGCCTCACGGGAAATAATTGTTGAGCATTGCACTGTTCGAAAACGTATCCGGACTTTTGTCCGGATATTTGACGCTCCGGATAATAAACGTTCGGATAACGACGTTGTACTGTATATCTCAAAGAAATTTTTCTCATTCATACAAAAAAATGCCACATTCGTACCTCTTTTTCAAACGGTTGAGAATTTTGTGAGTGCGTATATATATATATATATATATATATATATACATACACACAATTTGAAGCATGGTGTATCACAAAGTCTTGCAATGCTATCGGTGTTATATCGGGTGATAATATCGGTTTATCTTTCCATTTTTGATTCTTCTCAAGCATCTACTTGCACAGGGTTTTTGCAATCCCTGTTCTTTACCGAACATTGTCAATAATTAAAATTCCTGTCTTCAATGAAAACTTTCCCCTTCACCACAAAGAAAATCTCAGATGAGAAGTATTTCATTACCATGGATAAATTGCATCTCTTAAAAGCACTAGCCCTAATAATCTCACTATGAGAGTTAAAAATATGTGCAAATAAAAGATAGAAAAAAAAATATCAGTGCCCGTACAGTGTACGGGTGAACCGGTAGTGGCTAACTTTCGGCAAACCAGTTAAGCGGCTAATGAAAATAGCTCCATTTGAGTCAATACATTTTTCCCAACGAGGTTTCAATGCATAGATGAATATTGTAATAAGTTCTGATCCTTAGAATCAATAAACTCTGATACGTTCAGCTGAGGAGCGGCCAACCCTTGAGTAATTTTGCGGCCAGCGAGATTAATTACAACTTAACGAAATTCGATTATTTTGTGCAATATTTTGGTTTCCAGTGTAGTGTTGTGACGGATGTATACGCGACTTTCTCAGTAATCCTCTTGGGAAGCTTTGGTTCTAGCTTTCGCGTTAATTCACAGCATCCTCAAGGAGAAACTGATATGTAGATTAGTTTGACACTATAAAGTCAAAAGGTTTTGTAAATGTAAGATAGAAGGAGCAGAGGAACTGTTGCGGTGATACGTAGGTGAGATTTATTTCATTATCACAATGTGAGTTATAAGGAAGGAGTTTGCCACTATAATAAATTAGGGGGTTCACAGAATTAATAATCCAAGATAGAGTGGATTAGATTAAATTAAGCTGATTATTAGCGCTTGTTGACTAATTGTATGTTGCTCTCTTTATATCACTCCTAGGATCTCCTCTTGTAGTTTCACTTGTTGTTGATTAGTGTATTTGAATAGTAATAAGATATATTTTTCTGGTAGTTTCTGATGATGCTTTATTTCGCCCCACACCCTTAGATCAGCAGGACGGTGAAGGAGCGGCTTTAAATAGAACGCGCTCAGTGTTTTGTAATAAACATATCCTATAACTGCTATTTTATCACGTTCTGCTTTTATACATACTTAGAAATGAGCAGTATTGCATTGCAGCGACCTCCTCCTGCTGCATCACGCTCGATTCCTATAACTTAATCGCGCTGCTTATTGCTAGAGAGAGGCATATTTGATCATTGATATGATTAAATTATCAATGTTTGTGTGTAAATGGAAATAATAATAATAATAATTCCTTCCGTTTTAAGTTTTTCCTCCAATAAATGTTTGTAATTGGTCCAAATCTAATACAGTCGAATCTCGGTAATTCAAACCTTCGATAATACGAACTTCTCGCTAATTCGAAGTATATGCTCAGTCCCTAGAAAACTCTTGATATTTCGAACTAAAACAATACTTTTTGGTACACTCAATAATGCGAAGTAAAATCTGTGACTGACCAGAATATAACATGCGATAATTGGAAGTGATCTAATAAAACTCTCGGCAATTCAAACACTCATTCATGTTGAGTCCTGTAGCAAACAGGTTGGAGCTTACATGTTTTGTGTTGCATTGTCTCTGCTGTCTCCCCTGCAACGTAGTCCCTTTGATGACCAGCGGAGTGGATTGACTCCGATAACTCTGACAGAAGCTAAAGTGTCACTAAACAAACTGTTGTGAATTATGGACAGGGTGGTCTGAGTGGTGGAGCGTAGTTGACACCCCGCTCAGACCCCACGTGGTCTATCTCGATAGAAACCATATGTAACGGATTCTGTCTCAGTTGAATCTTGAACTTGGCTTCAGCATAACGAATTGTGCTGTTGTTTTACTCGTAATAATATTAGAATTCTTATTAGTTTCAGTCAAATTTATGTAATGGTTTAATTTGTTAAAGATTGTTAAGTTTATTGTTGAAAGTTATTGTTACCAATAAATCCAGGAAAAGATAATTCTAGGACTCCAGAATATTATTATTATTTGATAACACCATACACACTCAACCGTATTCACCACAAACTACTCAACTTCTTCCTTCAAAATCATCTTGATGCGGACGTTTTTCAAGCTTCCTTTATTCTAGAAAAATCTATTGACAAAGTTAGATTGAATGCCATAAAACAAAAACAAAAAGATAACAGATTTCTTCGTCAAAAAAAAAAAAAAAAGAATACGTACAGTTTGTATTCTTTTAAAAGTTTTTAATATATAAATGTATATTCTTTCGATACTAGACTTTTAACTTTTGTATAATATTTACACTGTATATATAACATGTACTTTTTAAAAATACTTTTAACTAATTTTATACGTACGTACAATGTTGTTTTACTACATAGTTAAATGTGTTGGAAAAAAAATTATTTTCTTGTGTCTTGAGAGTTTTTTCCTACCCTCTTGATAATTCGAAGCTTTTCATTGATATCTTCAACTTCGTATTATCGAGAATCGACTGTATAAAGATGTATAATTTTATATGCGGCCCGCGGGATTATAGTGTTTTTCAGACGTGGGCCGCAAGGTTGCTTGGGTTGGGTAAATTTCTAAATGGGTAAATTTTTTTTTACATTACTTGTGTTTTTTGTATAATGTGTTATCCAGGCGTGAAAGAATTTTTAGAACTTGTAGTTTTTTTTCCTCGGGAAGATATGGATTCAAAGTAAATATTGAAATCCTTTAGAAAATATATAAGCAATGTATATAAAAAATTATTTGTACAGCAATTGTTTACATTTATGTATAAGCAATTCCGTTTTGTTGGTATAACTTCCGTAAACTATCAAGAAAATATGTGTAAACTACCGATTTCTTCGGATACAAACAATTTTCTTTTGGCAGAAACTCTATGCCATATGTTCATAGAAATATTTTTGAAAAATACAGCCTTGAAGGGTTCAGTGACTTCGAAAAATAGAAAAGAAAAAATTTATGACCAACACAGCCACTCAGGTAAAGTAAGGTTGAAAAATCAATTTTTTGATAGATTATCAACAAAGCAAAAAAAAAAAAAAAATTGAATTTTAAAGGTTGGACATTAATTAAAGCACATTATTATCCGAAAATCAATCATTGGTTGTCATGTTTCCTATAAAAAAAACCGCTAAATCTTTTCACAGTTACAATAATAAAGTAAAAAGTAAGAATATTAAATTACAAAATAAAAATATATACACAATATGATACATTTGACATATAAACATAGTTTATATGGTGCGTCATCGTTCATTCCTGCTTTTACCACTAATGAAACTTAATTCTTAAATTCTCCAACAATGAAAATTTTTGTTGGAATACTTATGTTGTTGTTGTTGGAATACTTATTCCAGATTGCTATATAACAATAATAAATTAACTTTTTTAACCTTTTTATTGACGTATTACCTAATGTGTAACCAGTAATCCAATAAATAAATAAATGAATAGAAAACAAAGTTCGAAATTTTAAAATAATTACGCGGTTTCCATCATGTCTGTAGATTTTCGAACTATTTTTAGAATGGGTATTTTTATATCATACCCTAATACGCCGCCGAACATATTCTTTTGATTTTGTCGACAGTTGGGAACAAAAACAATAAATAGATTTTTGAATAAATAATTATGAATAATAAAATAAATTAATAACAAAAACTTGATTAAATTTAGAATGTACCATTATTTTACGTACTATATATATATATAAAAATAGCTACTTTTCCGTTAGCCGGGCACTAATGTCGCCAATTGTGGACCAAACGCGAGCCAAGTCACCAAGCGAAGCGAATGACAAAACAGTCAACGGAATCAAAGTCAAAAACGTTCAACTATAAACAAATATTAATTAACAGTAAGCAAAACAAGTTCAACTATTAACAAATATTAATGAATTGTAAACAAAACTGTTTCAATCGAACTCAATCTGGACGATTCGAACCAAGAATCATTACGAACGTCCTTCTTCGAGCGGCATGTTGAAAGATTGCACCGCCATCGTACTCCGTTCAAAACGACAGTTTCATTTCATGATTCTAATCGCATGTGTGTTGCATTCTTTGCCAATATTCTTTTCTCTTGGGGGAAAAATAGACTGCATCTTCTTCAGTTCTGGCCAAATCCCAACATTCCATCATTTTTGAAACAAAATTCAAATGGAAGAAAGAAAGGAAACGTGCTTTGTTTTGAATGAATTCAGAGAATAGAGCATATGGCCCCAAACGAACATATGGTTGTTAGAAATGTGACGGAATTCTACATTATTTGGCTAATTTTTCGCTTGCGCCTGGCTAACGGAAAAGTACCTACAAATATTACAAATCAAAAAACAGAATCAAGGGTGATAGAGGGGTCTAGACCTGAGGACCCTTTCCCTCCCCTTTGTGCACCACTGATATACCGTGATATGGAGACCTGATATTAACTTTCGATTGTATTTAAAAACATTCTGAAAGTCAATTCCTACATTGAATGGATGAATAGAAAATATTTTATTAACGACTGAAAATTTAAACAATATATATATATATAAAGAGAGAGAGAGTGAACTAATAGTAGGAATTTAAGAGAAAGCATGATTGGTCTGCATTGTTGTAACAATGCACACCGGTTTGGCTAGTTTGGCTGAAAAACCGATATTCGACGCCAGCTTTTGTCATTGTTTTAACAGTTATACTGTTACAACAATGGTGACGAATCTAAGTTGACCTCGAAAACCGGTAATTAATTTAGTTTAATCAATGAATTAATATTTGTGAAACAAGATATCAATCATTGGCATGTCAAGTAATTTAGCGCGTTTTCACATGTTGTATTTTACAATAATGCAACTATTGAACTTTTTACTAACAGAAAGTAGTGTACTGTACAACTCCTCTAAATGTACTACTATTGAGCAGAAAAGAAAAAATTCTGGGAAAATTTGGAAAATTCGGGAAAATTTGTGTCGGGAAAATTTTATGGAAAACTCGGAAAATTTTATGGAAAACTCGGGAAATTTTTGGAAACTCGGAAATTTTTGTAAATTCGTGAAAATTCGGGGAAATTTTGTGTAAACTCAGTAAAATTTGGGATATATTTGGTAAATTCCCGAGATATTAAGGAAAATTGAAAATCCATGAAACTCTGGAAAATTTGAAATATTTTATGGAAAATTTGGTACGATTTTGTTGAAAACTAGGTAAATTTGAAAATTTTGTTATAAACTAGCGAAATTCAGGAAAATTTGTAGGAAAATTCGGAAAACTATGGGAAAATTTAAATATAATTCGGCTAATCTAGGGCACAAATACGACCCAATGCCGAAAACCGAGGTCAATTGGTTGCTATTGGCTGAGAAAAAGGTACGACAAAATATGGAACGAAGACGAAATTTGCGTCCTAATAGCGCTTTTGTTCCACTACGTGAAAAATGCTCTAAAAACTGTATTAGCATCAAATGTCTTCTACTACAAGTTTAAAAAAGTTTATTTGAACTTGATTGTGTGTGTGGATGAATAGAAAGTATTCTACTAACGATTGAAAATTTAAACAAGATATACATAAATAAACAAATAAATAAATATAGAGAGAGTGAGCTAATAGAGTAGGAATTAAAAAAATAGTTTACGTTTAGAAATACAACCCTTTAAGTTCATAAGGAATATCATTTTTCTTTTAAATAAACAATATTTCGATCTATGTAGAAGTTTAATTTTTTTTTTCTATTCTTATCTTTATTTATTTTTAAAGCTGCCATTTTTATACCCTAAATTTCGATTTTATTTCTTGCGTTAAATATGCACGTTATATACACCGGATTTTATGGTAATTTTTAAAATTTAAAGCCTCCTATCCCCTTAGGAGTCGGTTTTCTTAAAATCCGATCTGAACGGATCGAGACAACGAATGAGAGTTAATTAATCTCGGTGCGCTATAAGCATACATTGAATGGGATATGAAAAGATCAAATTTTCCCACTCCTTATGTGTGTGGGAAATTGACGGTTAAAATAAATTGTCTACGGGGGGGGGGAATTTAAATATTCTTTTCTCAATCAAGGGTCAGAAAGTTTTATGGAATTTTCCTATTAAATTCTATATAATTAAATAAATTACCTTCACTTTTAATGTGATAAATAAAACAATAAAATCTGCTGAATTATCTTTTTGAATTTAAAATAACAATATTGAGTTTTATTTTCTATAATTATTAAAAATATTCTCTTGATGAAAAAAAAATGAGTTTATTTTTGATTTCATTAAAATTTCACTTTCCCTTTCACAACTGCTCCACGTAATTTTAATAAATTAAAAAATAATGGTTCCAGTATCGAAGAAAGATTCCAAATTAAGGGATATAATTACTACGTTCTGCATGACCTTTTTAAGTTAAGCATTTTTTTTTGAGTAATTTATTTTTTAAATAATTATGTCTGTAGTCTTGGGAAAAATATTTCGAATATCAATTTTTCTACATTCATATATTAAATTACTTCAGATTATTTTAGTTGTTACGAATGGGGAGGAAAAGGTGGAAGGGGGGATGCGCACTAAAAGAAATAAATATTTTTTAAAGAAATAATCTCTTTTTATAAAAAAAAAATTTTTTCTTTCGTGATGCAAGAATAAATTTATTTATACATAGTTTGGACAAAATTACATTTATGATGAGGTTGAGGCTTTGCATGAACGTGCAGAAATGGTTAAACGTGATGATGTTTTGCAAATTTTTTAGCCATTTATGAATAAAAATCGAATACCGGAAAAATAGAACTTTGTATGTGAAATTCAAAATAAAAACCAAGTAATATTAAAAAATCTCCATGTTTCTTTCGTTGAGTAAAGATACTTAAATAACGGGTTTTGTGGAAATCGACTCCCAAGTGGGTTTTTTGGAGGGTGGGGTGTTGTTATAGGTAATACTCGTTTTTGAACAATTAGATCTACAGACTTGGAATTCACCAAACATTTTTCTTTCGTATTCAGTTTTCTTGATATTGAAGCCCCAAAATTCTTTCAGCTGTATTGAAAAATATTCTTACTGCCCTCGCCTCTTAGTTAAAAAAAAAGGCAGGACTTGTGTGTGAATTTTTAAAACAGAAGTATAATTATCGATTACTTCCCTCTACCCACAGACTCAACAAAAAAAACATGCTTGCCAAATTTCAGGTCTTAAGGTCTAAGAGTTCAAAAGTGGGGATTTTAATCTAAACGTCTCTGCAACGCCCTTTGGGTGTCGATTTCTGCAAAATCTATTGTTAGAAGATCTCTGATCGACAAAAGTCAACCTATGCTTTCTAAATTTCTATCCTGCAAGTCTTAAGAGTTCAAAAACTGGAGTTTTCGTCTTTAATACCCCTTCAAGACCCCTATTCTATTTCCACGAAACCCATTCTTAGCGGATCTTTTCTCAACACAGGAAACATGCTTGACTAATTTGAAGTTTATGGATCTAACAGTTCAATAACGGAAATATTTTTTTAAAACTAAAGCTCTCTCATAACCCCTCGCAACTCCCGTTTTCCATCAATTTCCACAAAGCCCGTTCTAAGCGGATCTCTGTTCAATAAAGGAAACATGCCTGGGAAATTTGAAATACGCTGGTCTAAAAATTCAAAAACTACGTGTTTCATCTGTAACGCCCCACAACCTCCTTTGGCAGTCGATTTCCGCAAAAAAAATCTTAACAGATATTTACTCAACAAAAAGGAGCATACTTGCCAAATTTCAAGTCTGTAGGGACAATATTTTCAGATATCCTGTAATGAGCGAATTAATAAGTAAATAACTTCCTTTTCTCACTTGAGAGAAGCATAATCAGAGTTTTGAAGTTGCTAAGCCGTATTTATCGGGGTTCCAAGATGTTTGAAATAAGGAGAAGCTACAAAATAGTCCAAGGTACACTTGGTACACTAAATAGTACAAGGAGCACTTTGTGCTCTAAAAAAATTTACGCTAAGTTACTGTCTTTTAAAAAAAAAAATCTGAAATTTTTCTAAAATTACATTTTTATTTACTCGTTCTTTAATGTGTTGTCAGAAGTTTTACGACAATCTAAAATATGTTTTCCCCCAAAAAGAGAACTGACCCGAGATAAGACGGGGGGGGGGGTATTTTAAATTGATTTTTGCTTCTTCGGTGCTCGTATGAAATATATGCATATGTGCTTTTTTAAGAAAATATCTTATGCTGAAATACAAAATTTGAAAGATATCGTTGGTTGGTAAACACAGCAAATTTTCAACAAACTACTGTCAACTTCTGGTTTTGATAACAAAGCACACATATAATCCCGTTCCATTCTGAACAAAGCGATTTATTTGTTTGTGGTTTCCGTTATTTGTTTTTCCTTCAGAAGATTTCAAAATAATCTGTGTTAATAGCAGTTTTCATTTTTTTTAAAAGATTGTTTCTTCGAAGAAGTATTTTAACAATATTTTTAAAAGCATCCAAAGAAATGGAAAAATCTTTTTCAATGAGTGTTTATCCCGACGATTAACTCGGACCAAAATTGTAGCGGAATATAAAACCGTTTTAAATTTATTTATTTTGATGATTTTGAAATCCGTCAACTGTTAAAGTATTATAAAAATGGAACTTTTTGATATCGGTAAGCTTATATATTTGATTATCCTTAGTACAATTTTCGGGATATAAAAAAAAGGTATTATGCGTGCTGGTGAATCTGAATTAAAAATATTTTCCTCAGAAAGGTCAGTGTAATTTACTTATTAATGTTTATCATATTGGCGCTAATGTATTTGACAGTTTATTTTCCTAAGCGTTTCCGTTTGCGCAATTTTGTACGGCAAACGTTCTTTTTTGACATTCTGTATAAAAATTCTACTTTAAAAAGTAGCTGGAGATATTTGATCAGGCTGATTGCAGAGTTTGCGATATTTCATCGGGCTAATAGTAACATTTAGCCATATTTCATCGGGGCTTATAGTAACATTTGGCCGATATTTCATCGGAGGCTGATATAACACTTTTTTTTTTTTTTACCATATTTCATCGGGGGCTGATAGTAACATCGGGCTAATATTGGCCATATTTCATTGGGCTGATAGTGCATTTGCCATATTTCATCGGGCTGATAGTAACATTTGGCCATATTTCATCGGGGCTGATAGTAACATTTGGCCATATTTCATCGGGGCTGATAGTAACATTTGGCCATATTTCATCGGGGCTGATAGTAACATTTGGCCATATTTCATCGGGGGCTGATTGCAGTAATTTGCGATATTTCATCGGGGCTGATATAACATTTGGCCATATTTCATCGGGGGCTGATATAATTTGGCCATATTTCATCGGGGCTGATTGCAGTATTTGCGATATTTCATTCGGGGCTGATAGCAACATTTGGCCATATTTAATCGGGAGCTGATAGTAACATTTGGCCATATTTCATCGGGGGCTAATATAACATTTGGCCATATTTCATCGGGCTGATAGTAACATTTGGCCATATTTCATCGGGGCTGATTGCGTATTTGCGATATTTCATCGGGGCTGATAGTAACATTTAGCCATATTTCATCGGGGCTGATAGTAACATTTGGCCATATTTCATCGGGGCTATATAACATTTGGCCATATTTCATCGGGGGCTAATATAACATTTGGCCATATTTCATTAGGAGCTGATAGTAACATTTAGCCATATTTCATCGAAAGCTGATAACATAGTTTGGAAATATATCGTGGAGGGCTTTTAGCTAGACAGATATGCCAAAAAAAAAAATCATACGTGCATTTTGGAAACATTCTATAGAAGTTCACATCTTTGTCACTTATAGTTTCAGCCAACCAAATTTCGTCTGAGCTTTGTCATCTTTATACTATACCCCGGAGGACACTCCCTATATATAACTCCTCTTTCATTCATACACAGATAACTTTTTTTTCTTCCTCTTTAGAAATGGAAATCCTTTAAACTCTACATTATGCGTTTCTTGCATATCAGTAAGGTAATCGATATTGCACTAAAAACTATCGATATTACTATGATATCGATAGTAAAAATGGATCGAAGATAACACTCGATACATCAGAAGGATCACTAAAATTGATTGCAGCAAACAATAACAAAAAAAAAATAAAGATATATTTATTCAATGGGAAATCCTTGGTGCCTAAACTAATGAATAAGCTGTCAGTTGCGTGTCCTCTGGCATTCGAACTCTGAATGGTTAGTGGCATATTTCCAAGCAAGTTTTAGTTTTGATTTGATTGACAGACGATAAAAATATCGTCTGTCAAGAGTTACTTTCTAAGAAACCTATTCACACAATGCAGACTGTTAAGTTTTACGATATAGGATCTCTCTCGGCCATTGTTTCTAGTTCACCTCAAGTTTTTCAATAACGCACAGTGATCAAACTATCAATAATGTTTCCGAATCAGTGATTGTTAGTATTTTCCGAGGATAAACTTCAGATATTATAGATTTCATTTTCAATAAATTGAGTTTATAATGTGTTTAAAGAGCATTATTTATGTCATGCAAGCTGTTAAAATCTTATATTAAACATCCGTTCCTTGTAGTTGCCATTTAAGAACACATTGTATTAGTATTAAGGTTTCTCAGGGAATGTTAAGTAACTATCGCAAGGGCTGAAAATATAAACAATTTTCAAATGGATATAATTCTTTGAAATTAAAATTAAGTAATTCGAATCTCTAACACATTATTTATAAAAGAATGAGGTTTTACACAAAAAAGTACAAAATATTTAAAATATAATCATAAGTTTAAAAATTATAAGCATATAAAAATAAGAAACATTTCTGTAGGAAATATTAAGTAATCTTCCCGTTGCGCATGCTATTTTCTAAAATACTAACCTTCGATACAGCGACTTTCGCTGATTCAAACTTTCGATAATACGAACCTCTCGTTAATTCGAAGGATATGCTGAGTCCCTAGAAAAACTCTTGATATTTCGAACTAAACCCATATTTTTTGTACACTTAACATTTCGAAATAAAATCTGAAGCGGGCCAGACTACAATACGCGATAATTCGAAGTTATCTTACAAAACTCTCGACAGTTCGAATACTCATTACCATGTACAGTCTTGTTGCAAACAGGTTGGAGCTTACAAGTTTTGCGTTGTTTTGTCTCTGTGTGTCTCCTCTGAAACGTAACCCTTTGATGAGCATCTGTATGCTACCCCTTTGTGTTTTCCGGTTCCTCAAGCGAAAAGACACTTTTATTGCTTTCCTTCTTCAAGTGGACAATACACCAACCGCAACTGTTATCAGCAGGCCATATCTTTCGTTTAACACGTGGCCTTGCTACACATGTGTTCAGAAAGGATGGTCCGCTATTGGAAGAAGAGATGCGCAGGATTGTGTATGCATGTGTTTAATGTATTCTTTTAATACAGGACTTTAACTTCTGTATAATATTTATACTGTATAATATGTACTTTTTTAAATACTTTAAAATAATTTTATGCATGTGTACAATTGTTGTTTTATTGCATAGTATTCAAATTTAAATATGTTAGAAAAAAATTTCTTTCGAGTATTTTGGGAGTTATTTTTACCCTTTTAATAATTCAAACTTATGATAATTCGAAGTTTTTCATTGGCCCCTCCAACTTCGAATTATTGACAGTCGACTCTATATAAATTTTTATGGAATTATAAAATGTATCATACTCTTTAAACTCTACCTAATTTTAGTATTATACATCTTTTTTTACAGTTCAAAATATTAGTATAATTTTTAAAAATTTTTTTAAAAATTTAAAAATTAATTTATTTTATTTTAAAAATATATAATTTGTTATTCTTTGCTATAAAAATAGCTACAGTGTGATAAGGATACGTTTAACTTATAAATCAACTTATGGCTAGTAATTAAAGCTGCTATTTTAGAAAATATGCGCAACGTAAAATATAATATTTCTTATGGAAGTTTTCTTATTTTCAAATGCTTATAATTTTTTAAATTATACTGATATTTTAAACATTTTACACTTTTTTGTAGCCTGATTCTTTGATGAATAATGTGTAAAAAAGATTAGAAGTATTTAATTTTAATTTCAAAGAATTATATCCATTTGAAAATTGTTTATATTTTCATCCCTCGATACAAAGTTAACACCCCTAAGACCCCTTAAGTTGGAGCATATAAAAGCGGTTTTTCTGTACAAGCTTATATCTTGCCTTTGTTATGAATTTGTTTTTGGAATTACCTTGTTTAGAATCGTGCTGTCCATTGCGAAAGTCACATTTCAACAACGAAAATTGTTATCAAAAGTGTTCCATTTTGCTATTTGTTTTAAATTTCGTAAGGATATGAATTCCACCAATATTCTTGCAATTTTTTCAATTTCTACTATTAGTTCACTCTCTCCCTATATTTATGTATGTATGTGTGTGTGTCTTTCAAATTTTCAATCGTTAATAAAATACTTTCCATTCATCCATTCAAGTTCAAATACATTTTTTTGAACTTCTAGTGGATGCGCACTTGATGTTAATACAGTTTTTTCAAATATTAATTCATTAATTAAATTAAAAATGAATAAATAGTAACAAACAAAAATAATAGCCCAACAGCATATATAGAAAGGAAAATCATTCGTTGTGTTCCTGTAGTGCATTGGATAGCGCGTTGGACTTCTAATCCATAGGTCGTGGGTTCGAATCCCACTTGGGATGACCTAATTTCTGAGAATGTGATTTCTTTTTCTACTATACTATTTTATTAGAATAATTAAATTTAATTAATGGATATAAATAGTAACAAATAAAAAATAATCCTATAGAGAACGGAAAATGGCAAGGAAAATAGCTTTCTATTTTGTCATTTAATGTTGTGATTCTGTCATATGTATATGCATAATTATATTGTCACTGTTTAATTAAAAATAACTAAAAATAAAAAATTTTTTGTTGGCATAAGTAGGAATTGTCTTATTTTTTTATATTGCTTGTTATTAACGGGTATAAACTCGGTAATAAAGCTACAAAACCTGAACGTAATATAAACCTGGATTTGGATAGAAATCACGATTCAAAAGTGCAGCGTTTGTTTGAAAATTTCAGTCTGAGGATTTTTCCCTACTAAATGTACCACATGGAAAACATCTGTGAAAAATGACTCACCGAATCCAACTGTAGGTGTTATACCGCCAGAGCATTAATGCAACGGAATGTTTATATAACTGGCCCAATACTTCTGCTCGACTACACGCTCTGCTCCATACATCGTCCAAAACAATTGCG
>BMAO01029842.1:0-19324 GCA_019973975.1 Trichonephila clavata | reverse complement strand
AAAAGAGTCAAACCTAGGAAAATAGCAGAGAAACAAACGAAAACTCATCCTTTCATTTTGGTCTTCAAAGCTAAATCGGTGAGTTGTGAACATCTTTTCTACAGGATGTATCACTACAATGGTTACGAACTTCCAGGACAAAAAGAATACACCTAGATGATGGAAAATAACATAGCAATGCATCGTCAGAAACACTTTCCTGGCGCTATAGTGATGACACAAAACACAAGAAAGACAGGAGGTGAACATAAAACATACTACATAGAGCACAAACTAAGAAGAAAAGCATTAAAAAGACAACAATAGTCTTGAAAGTAGATGTTTGAACAGACCTGTTACGCAAGACTCCCCTTTCCAGCGCATTATAGATCGATCGTTAATGAAAATACTGGGCATAAGCCTGACATTTCCAATTCCATCAGCTGCTGCGATACGTGCAACAAAGTATTCAGCATTGTTAACAAGAGTTTTGTACTTCAGTGATTTGACGTACCCACATAAGAAGTAGTCAAGACGAGTGAGGTCTAGCAGTCGAGTGGAGAAAGGCCCTGGATACCCAATACTTCGGTATACGTAGCGCGATCCACCTAGTGCACCAACTTTTGCTGTTTTAAGAATAATGTGTAGTCTCCAGTTCCCTGCCTCGATCTGTCGGAGTTACGTGCTTTCGTTAACTTACTGGACATGATTAATTGCAGAAGCATTTACATTGCATTGGAGTAAAGGATTCCGCTTGCTTTCCCTCTGTGCCAACAGGGTGAAGCGGATGATGACCATCTCAAACACTGCCCTATTGTTTTAAAGTTTTTAGTAGACAGCTCGAATGTAATTCTTTTTATACTTCATCATTATTTTATTGGGCTAATGACAGGGATGCCGATCCTAATATGCTCCCATCCGGAGCATTAATGTTAATTATTTTTTCAATCTCAGTGTGTTTCGAATAATTTGTATGTTTATTGTTGAATTGAAAACTATATCTTAGTGCAGTGCTTCTCAAACTTTCAATATCTGCGACTCTATATTCAATAATAATTAATTTTCATCGCACCCTCCTCCATACAAATACCAATGTTTTGAATTCAATAATACTGTAATTCAACACTAAAGCTGCAACAAGTGTCACCTTCTTATATAAACTTTTCGTTCCTACTAAGCATTAATTGTCTTGGATGTATATATATATATATATATACGTCTTTCGGGAATGCGATCTTTTCTGTGCATTGCTATCCATAAAATTTTTGCGAATGCTTTGGAATCCGATAAATGGACTTTCACGGGGATCGCGAAGAATTCATTTATTTCAGAGGATGCATCACATACGTTCGTCTACATTAAAACGGTGGCATTGGGGAACGAGTCGCGTAACATTTAATCGGCAGTTAAGAGATTAATTATAACCGTACAAATTATCAAGAAAAGTTTTAATTTGTGCACATAATTTTTTATATGACAAGCCCATGGGGTCACTAGTAATTACTAAACTTGTTCTTTACTTAGTATTGTTAAATTAATTATAAAATACATTGTACAGTACTGATAAATTTATAAGTGTATTATATAAGTACAAATGGTAATTTTGTTCTTTATTACGTCAGACTGTATTTTGTTTGATTAGATTCAGTAAATAAATAATTTTTTAAATAATCTTTTGTTTCCGATTTTTCATTATTCTAGATGCCCCCTCGTAGAGTTATCACACCCCTTTAGATGGGGCGCACCCCACAGTTTGAGAAATGCTGTCTTGGTGGATAATTATAAGAAGCTTAAAAAAAGAGAGATTTCCTTAAGGCGATATAGTACCATCTTCACAATTTGTTTGTTTTTTATATTTGATGTTTGGTTTCAATTGTATTTCATAAAGGCTAATATTTAATAATAATTCCATACAAAAAATTTTTAATTTGTTGCAAAATGTTTGTAAAATTTAAATTTTTTTAGCTTTTTAAAGCATTTTTTAAATCCCTAAGGCTTTTTTAAATATGTCTCTTTTCTTTCAAAATTTTTTTCCAAGTACTTTATAAAGTACTACATAAAACTGTGCATGGGTGTTTTTCTGCTGCTGCTCTTTAATGTTTTATTAATTTTTTTATATTTAAACCTCCAAAAATTCCCCAAAAAAACATTAATTTTGATTTTGAACTTTTTTTAACAAAGTACTAAATATGTTAGAGCTAATTCCAAGCACAGTTCTACAAAACATACATTTCAAAACATGTATAAAAAATGTCAAACTCATGCTTCAATTATCAAAAAAGCCTTAGGGTTTTGAATAACAGTATATGTACGAAAATTCAACATGGAGAAATATGAGTTTGAAGTTTTCATTCCATGAATAGCATGATATAATATTCATCAAATAGTCTGAAACTTTTATTAAATATTAATTAGTTTATTTAAAACTACTTACCATAAAAATTGCACAAATGTAGAACAATTAAACAGTATACTGTCATAATGAATACATAGAAAAAACGAATAAAAAATCAATATTTTATAAAACTTTATCTTAATAATTATTAAAAAAATAAGTACACACACTTCAGAGCTAATTCCATGCTCAGAGCTAATGCACATGTACAAAAGACGTTTATGCCTTTATTTCTTATTTCCATGATTTTAAAAGCCTTCGCATGTTAAATATTGTGCACAAATAAAAACAAAATCAAATAACAATTTATAAGTAAAATATATCAAAATCTAAGAACTGTATATGTGCATTTGTTTAAATAAATATCTTAAAATATTTTAATAATTAAAGTGTTGAATCTCGCACACATGGGATATATATATATATCACCAAAAACAAATATATATAAAAATGGGAGAGTTTTTCTATTCTTGCGAATCAGATTTTTAATTATTTGAGTTATCAAAATGAGATTTAGTATTTGTGCTTTGGGAGAATCCGTTTCTTGAAGTTTTAATTTCATTCATAATAATATCATAAAATGCACGCACAACTTTTAAATCTTGACCTAATCCATTTGATCTTCCAGTAAATAATTCACAAACTAGAATGTTTGCCTGAATTGCACAATTCTTTCTTAAAATGATTTATTACTGCATATATAATGCCAATCTCATTGATGCGCATTAGAAAAATAGTTATTTCACTTTTAATCAGGCTCTTTTCTAGCAGATAATCTGAAATGTAGGCGTTGTATTTGCTGTTTAGCATTAAACATTGCTCCATTACTTAATGAAAAATAAAGTAAAGATTTGAAATTTTGCAGGCATATTTATAAAGATTCGCGGTATCAAATCAGCCAATAAAATTTTTTCGGCAGTTTAACGATTTTTAGGGTACCAATCGTCTTAAGAGATGAACAATAAAAGGATTTTAATCCAGGAGTTTTCGAGATTGAATTATTTTGAAGCACATTTTTTTTATGTAATAATATTTATGGAGATAGAAGTATGAGAGGGAAGACGATGCTTTAAATCTGGACCAATCAAATTGTATTGTTTTCCAAGAAAGGACATAAAACACGAAAAAAGTTATTAAAATTAATTTAAAAATCCAAAATAATAAGAGTTTATTAAAAAAAAAAATAGACTTCACCCAACATATTTTTTTTAAATTTGTGTACCTTTTGAAAGTTTGTAAGCAAGTAAATGTATCCAAAGCTCCAAAAAAAATGCGAAAATTGAACAGGCTATAAATAAACTGGTTGAGAGACCGCTCTTTGCTAGATGAGTATAGTGCCTCTTTGCAAACACCCATTGGATGAAAATGTAGGGACTTGAAACTTCAAAGGTAGTTGCTAATCTTTATCTCTTTTCTTCATCGTATGAAGCTCAATAAAGAAAATAGATATTAAATATATTTTTAAAAAATAAATTAGTTACCCCATACTTTCCTGCATTTTTTCTAATCTTTAAACATAAAATTAGGGATTGCACTATTGGACCAAAAGTTCAATACCGGAATGAATTCGGTATTTTTTAGATCTTAATACAGAATACCGTATTTAACACCGGTATTAGAAATTTGAGAAAAAGAAAGAAAACCGAAGAATTCCTTTGTTTTAGTTGCAAGTTTTACTTGAGAGTGTGTATATCTCAATAAATAATTTTTAACTTATAAATTATAACAGTACATAAATAATCCCAAAAAAGTAAAGGAACATCTAATTTATTTAAATAACAAAAAAGTGTAAAGATCACTATTCAGTCTGTTGTACTTTTACAAATTTTTGAAATGTGATCTTAAAAAACATATTCCATCAAATGACGTGCAAATAGAATATGAATAACAAAGTCAACAATTTAAAAAAATATCGAAATATTATACACTTTCTTCAACACTACAACCTTGTTTTCACAGATACAAGTATCCGACAACGAATCCTGTGTGTGTGCAGTATCACTCTGGTCTGTAATAGGACAGTTTTGATTCGCATCCTTGGATGATTCACATATTTTATTACTTCTCTTCATTGTGGGATGCAACTTTATGTTCACAGTCTGATGAATTTCGTCCGTTAAGGAGACATAAAAAACAAACTTGTATTCTATTTTGCTATGTTGGCGATTCCTAAACATATAGAGCAGACAATTTTAAAAATTTCTAGTAAATACTGAAATGCGGTATTTAAACTTGTGAATACCGATTTTACAAAATTGTACAAATGGTTCAAAATACCGGTATTCGGTATCCCAGTATTGCAATCCCTACATATAATGTAGTTGATATTTACAAAAATAAGGAATAACAGTATATTTTATTACATTAAGATAACTTCCCTCTGGTTATCTGATTATATTTTTTAACTAAGTGTTATGTGAGGGGATATAATTAAAGTACGAAATTGCTAGTAATATATATAATTTTAAATTTTAAAATACTACTTAAATTCGACCTCTATAAACTTCAATTGGCGTTTTTTTTGGTAGAATGTGATTTTTTTATCTATTTCTTGCACAGTTAAATGTTTGCTGCGTTAAAATTGTGGTAAAAAAATTATCTTATTCTCTTTTTCTTAAAATCAATAAGCAACAATTGATTTTAGAGAGTACTTTTATTTAAAGAAAAGTGAAATTATAAAAGAAAGAAATAAAGAGTTATATGCTTTATTTTTAAATTAAATGTAAAATTTCCTGTTATTTATATTTTAAATAACTTTAAAAAAAACTAAATTGAGTACAAGAAATAATACCCTTTTACCTATACATGACACCTCATTGAAGCTACGACAATCTTAAATATAAAAATAGTTACGAAAGCTGCTTTTTTATTGTACAAATTATGCCATTTCTTACTATAGTTACTAAAACATTTAATAAAGTATCGGTAATATTTTTAAAACAATACATTTTTTTCTG
Organism: Trichonephila clavata; assembly: GCA_019973975.1. Lineage (NCBI taxonomy): Eukaryota > Metazoa > Arthropoda > Arachnida > Araneae > Nephilidae > Trichonephila > Trichonephila clavata. The sequence continues at coordinate 13,993 of BMAO01029842.1, read as the reverse complement.
CTTTTAAAACATTTAAGACTCATAAACTCCCTTCAGATGATCTTTTTTTTAAAAGAGATATGTAAACTATGTTTTAACATTTTTTTATTATAATTGGAATATTTAACATCTGTCAAAACTCGAATAATATTCTGTCTTATCACAGCTAGTGCATACTCAATAATATTCTATTAAAACATGATAATGCGGTTTTCCTAAATATTAGAAGTAAAAAATACTTTGGTGGGGAATTTAGGATTGGCAGTTTACTTGTCAAGTGATTGTGGATGAACTCGTTTTAAATTTTCCTTGGTCTAAAATTCCTCTTGGAAAACTGTCTCGAATTCAGCATAGGTGTTGTCACGAAATTAGCGTGGTTCAAAATTGTGAGGCACATTGGTAATATCCCATTTACAAGCCAAACTTGATCATTAATAGATGAGATATCTCCTAATAAAGGATAAAACTTTCACACACACAAATATATACCAGAATAGGAAGAAAATATAATTATACAGTTACATTTTCAGTATCGGAATAGTATTATTGCTCAGAAATCCCATGGATTTAGGAACGCCATTAGATTCCTTGGATTTTTTCTTAGGTTGAAAAGTTTCAATTTGATTTAACATACATTTGGCCCTTGTATTTTTTATATTTGTGATCTCGCGAAAAAAAGACATTTATAAATTAAATTTTTCACTGAAGTGAAAACATCTATAACACTACGCCAAATTTACAAAAAAAATAAAACTCTTGCATAATTTTTAGACATAAGATATTTCAGCAAGCATATTTTGGAATTGATTCTGTTATAACAAAACATTTTAAATTTAAAATTTATACTATAAAATACCTAATTATTATTTATCAAAATAATAATAAATTTATATTTATTGAAAAGCAATTCACCAACAAATCGTCTTTGTAAATTATTACGGCTGTTGTGTGTGTGTGGTTTCACATATTCCCACCAACTCTCAGAACTAGTTATTTCTATAAAATTGAAATTTTATACAATTGATTAACTTCACATTTGATGCAATTATGTTTACATTATAATTTCTTTTATGTATAAAAAGTATTTAATTGGTGGTCAGTGCATGCAGCAAACAATATTTACAGTTAGTATATGCATTAATAAAGCATTCTCAAAACAACATTTGTAAAATTTATAAAATACTCTTAGCCTTAAAACCTCGGAAAGGAAAAAAATATTTAAAAAAAACAGTATGCATAGATACCCCTTATCATAAATTATACAGCAAAATTTAGAATTTATTTATTAATAACTATTGAATATATCTTAATAATTTTTTGGTAAATGCCGTATATTCTACCAGAAAAATATCATCCATATGAATATGTGAAAAAAGTATATTTTTTAATCCCAGTATATATACGTATAAAATATTCTTTGTAAGATATTTTCTTACAATTATTTCCTTGTTCTTATGAAACATTTCAGACCATATGATGCAAATGAGAAGATATTTTAATATCAAATTCAAAAATTATTACGCATCATATACTCAGATTCGAATATATCTTTTTTTAAATAGAAATACTTAAGCAAACTCCATGAAAAAAAAAATAGAATTCAGAAGACTTCTGAATAAAATCTTCAAAAATACCAAAGCAGCGGCACATTCTAAATTCCATTTCCTAGTTCGAAAGAAGTAGGCGCAATCTAAATTCTATTTTCCTCTTGGTTTTTTCCCTTACTAGAATTTTTTCCCAACTTCTAAGTAATGCTTAAATTTCTCTCGGTAATTTCAAAGGCAACTACTTCAATAAAATTCATGGAAATTCCTTAGATATGAACGCTTTTTAAAAGAAACATTCTAGAAGAATAATCAAAATGTTTTAAACATATCCCTCAAGATTTCCATTGTAATGTCGATTTTACTCGTATTCTCACCAATAAAGAATGACGAACACTGTAAGAAAAATATTGAAGTGACTAAACAGTAACAAATATGTCGCAAGTAAAGTGACGATAACAAAAATGAAATTTGCATTAATTTTTTTTTTTGGTCCTAGAAATAAAAAAAAATTGATTCGGCGCTTTTGACACAACTATATAAGTATATTAATATATGTAGAAAGATAAACATAGAGCTGTCAATTTTTGTGATTCTACAGATAAAATTGAAAATTCCAATCGATGAATAATTTTTATTTTTTGAAATTTAATGCTTCAAAAAATGTGCATTTCATGATATAATATAATTTAATTCACAGAAATATATTATATTTGTCGTTTTGTAAATTATCTTTTATATTTGTCTCTATTGCATATTTTATATTTATTAGCGCGTTTTTCACCTAGTGGAACAAAAGCGCTATTAGGAGGCAAATTTCGTCTTCGTCTTCTTTCCATATTTTGTCGTACCTTTTTCTCAGCCAATAAGCAACCAATTGACCTCGGGTTTTCGGCATTTGGTCGCATTTGTGCCCCAGATGAGCCGAATCATATTTAAATTTTCCCGAATTTTCCTACAAATTTTCCTGAATTGTGCAAGTTTATAACAAAATTTTCTCAAATTTTACCTAGTAAATTTATTGTTTACAAAAAGGTTTTTAAAAAAAATCTACCTGCATTTTGGAGGTAATCTTCACAAAAAAAGTTCAGAAGACAAGTATAAAAGGCTCTGTGTAAAAAAAAATCCTTTTTTTATAGTGCTGATACAGATTTGTGTCATTATTTATTTTCAGCTCAATAGTAGTACATTTAGAGGAGTGGTACAGTACTACTTTCTAAGAGTAAAAAGTTCATTAGTTGCATTATTGTAAAATACAACATCGGAAAAACGCGCTAAAATTACTTGGCCATGCCAGTGATTGATATCTTGTTAGCGCGTTTCTTACGTAGTGTAAAAAAAGCGCTATTAGGACGCAAATTTCGTCTTCGTCCATCTTCGGCCTCGTTTTCGTCTTCGTCTTCGTTCCATATAATGCCGTACCTTTTTCTCAGCCAATAATTAACCGATTGACCTCGGGTTTTCGGTATTTGGTCGCATTTGTGCCTTAGATGAGCCGAATCATATTTAAATTTAATAATTTTAAAAAAAAAGTTTTAAATTAAAAAAAAAATTAATTTTAAAATTTTTTTTAAGTATAGTACACACTACTTTTTGTTAGTAAAAAGTTCATTAGTTGCATTATTGTAAAATACAACATCGGAAAAACGCGCTAAAATTACTTGGCAATGCCAGTGATTGATATCTTGTTTTTATTCCACATGCAATGATGATTAATTTGGAACATTATTTAATGGATATAACTTAAAATAACATTCCCCAAAAAAATGTCAATTTCTTCAGTTCTCAAATTTTATCTCAATATAACATTTGATCGAATTAATTTTCTAACAAAACAATTAGTCGTAGGTATCAGTGTCTAAATAATCTTAAATGCGTTATTCTAAACGGTAATTTTTGGCTGTTTGTTCTTTCTAGTGTTTCTTTGTTCTTTCTAGTGCTTAATGGATAGTCATTTCGAATCTCTTAATTTAATTACGATAATTAACTAATTTTTTATGATAATTAATTGATTTTTAAATATTTTAATTTAATTACGATTTTCTAAATAAAGTAACTAAAGGTAGTGGGCTTTTAGAATTTATATATCTTTTTTTCACAAAAAATTGAGAACATAATTCTGGAAATACTCCTTGCAATGTATTTAATTTCTGGTATCCTATACATTAATCTGTGAATTGTGTGTAGGATGTTAAAATGTGCCATATATGTTTAAATTTTTATATTACTTATATATATGCAGTCCACTCTCGTTAATTCAAGGCCGCCAAATTACATGAAGAGAACCTATTTCTAACACAATTAAATTTGAAACTATGTAATAAAAAAGCAACAATTTTACATATGTATAAAATTATTTTAAAGCATTTTTAAAAAAGTCATATTATACAATACAAATATTAAACAGAAGTTTAAAATCCTGTATTAAAAGAATACATACTGTACAAAATTAATTTTTTTTTGACAGAAAAATCTGTATTTATTTTTTTATTGCATTTAATCTAACTTTGTCGATAGAATTTTTAATAATAAATGATGCTTGAAAAACGTCCGCATCAACATGATTTTGAAGGGAAAAGTTGCGTAGTTTGTTACTGACACTTAAGCTTCTGTCAGTTATCGGAGTAAACTCCGATGGTCATCAAAGGGGCTTCGTTACAGGGGAGACAAGCAGAGACAATACAACACAAAACGTGTAAGTCTAACCTGTTTGCTACAGGACTCTACATGATAGCGAGTGTTTGAGAGCTGTCGATAGTTTTATAAAATCACTTCGAATTATCGTGAATTGTATTCTGGCCGGCCACAGATTTTACTTCGAAATATTGAGTATGCCTAAATGTATTGTTTTAGTTCGAAATATCAAGAGTTTTTCTAGGGGCTGAGCATATACTTCGAATTAGCGAGAGGTTCGTATTATAGAAGGCTTAAGTGAGTGAGTGAATATTAACGTCGCACTGTTCAGCCATACGAGGGCTTTTGGCGACGGACCGCGTAATTTTGAACAATGGTCAAGTGACGCGAACGACACCTGAGCTGGAATCCCCTCTCCTAGCTACCACACCACACCAATGGGAGGACGTTTGAGCTCTCAACAGATTTAACGTGCATCACTACCTTACAAGGCGGATCTTTAATAGTACTGGGCTCGAACTCATGACACGCTAACCATGATCCAGTACCATGACCACTTGGTTACCGCGGGGACATCGAAGGTTTGAATTAGCGAGAGTCGATGTATGTATATAATTACTTTATTCCCATTTTCCATACCATAGAACATATTTTCCACATAGGAAGGTTCCGAGTAACAATAAATTTTTTCATGTAACCTCAATCCATCTTAATGTACAGTATTTTTTATTGTGCATTATTATATTTTTTTATATTTTTCGAAGCATTTTAGAATATAGAACTTTATTTTATTACTGTAATGTTTTCCTTACATTTATATGACTATTTCGCGTTATCTTTCTTCTAGAAATTATTCACTTTATTCTCACAGTAAGTTAACGTTTAGATGAAATAATTTTAATACAACTATGTTAAACTAAAAGAAATTTTACAAAATGACTGTAATTACCTCGTCTGAAAATATTATTTCTTGGAACGCCTTCTTTTCTTTTATGAAATGCTAGAATTTGATCTCCTTCTATGTGTTTTACTTAAAAGTTAAAAAATATGACAAAAGGTACACGAAGTTAATTTTAAAAAGGTTTTTTTTTTCTTATTAAATAAATCATAAAAAAAAAATTCTATTTTTAAAAAAAAAGAAAAAAGGACTGACTTTATACTCTATTCTAAATACATATTCTGTATTAAGAGGATAAAATAGCTAAAATATTCGTACGCGTAGCATTAACGGAAAAAAAACCCAAGACCTTAAAGAATTTCTTTCAAACCGAAAATGAAAGCTTGACTAAGCCAAAGCAATAATCTCTTTTGAAAAAAGTTCAATAATACAGAAAAAAGGGAAGTTCAGAAGCAAAATGTGTATTGAAATTTTAATTAATAATGAAAACGCTTCCAGTATTTGTAAGTAAAGTCCCCTAGTGAAGTGGAAAAAAATGAAGTAAAATGGTACACTTAATCAAAGTTTAATTGAAGTTTTTTCCCCAAAAAATTATTGCATTCTTAATCTTTAATCTTTTTTTTCTTCTAGGCAACGTTCTTATTTCGCTTGAATGAGAAATTCTTTACTTTTTTGTTGTTGTTGTTGTACACCATTTCATAATGGAATTTAATGTAAACTTCACTGTACTTCACTTGGGGAGGTAGCAAATAATCCCGAGTAAAAATAGCTATGAAATATTTTTCTTATATGTATTTCTTTCTTCTTTTCTCTTACTGGTATATACATTTTATCTACAGTTAAAAATCATTTTAATTAATAATAAATCCTTTTTTTAGGTCTTAATATATTGCATTTTAACAGTATGTTAAGTATTGCTTCTAACTAAATAACTGCGACAGATTCATTAATACACATCAAATCCTGAAACAAAAAGTTATACAGCATAATGTTATTCCACATTATGCAATAATTCACTTATAAAATGTTTTATTTTCCACTGTATGAAAAAATTATTTTTGTGTTAAATAAAGTTAATAATTAAAGTTTGTGTTAAATAAAGCTAATAATTAAAGTTTGAGATATAAATACAGTTAATAATACTAAAGTTTGTGTTAAAATCAGTTTCGTTTTTAACATAGTACTTAAATCATGTATAAAGAAGCTATTTTAATAAGTAAAACATGTATGTGCAAAAATTACCCAAATAATTTTGAAAAAGTAAGTACCAGAAGTTTCAAAAATTTTGAGGGATTTTTAATAGTTATAGTTGAAACGAAATTGTAATTCATAAATTCATACAATGAGATAAATTCATTTCATTTTATTAAATTAACATTCAATTTTCTATTAAGTGCATTATTGTAATCGTACCCGTTGAGCCCCATAATTTTCAAGGATAATTCAAATTAGCATTGTATTTTATGTTGTAATTTTGCCATCATCTTTTACTTAATTCAAAATTAACATTCAAAATCTCTAATAGAATTGACGAAACATCTTAAAACCCTCATAAAGCTGCTCTTAAAATCCTTATAGAGCCCAGACTAAAATCCATTTTCACTAACACTTCCCTTTGAAGAAGGTATTTCTATTTTATTTTATGTTGAAGCAAAGTTTTTTCGGTTGCTCTTTTTTCATACTACAAGCATTAATTCTTAACTAAAAAAAGGGCACTTTTCCAGCGCAGGTGATAAATTTGCCAAATAGAATAGAGCCATATCGGAATATTCCCCCTGGTAAACTTTCACTACCATATTTTCAAAACAAGTCGTGTTTTTTTTTATCTGTAGCGTATTTTAAATAATAATCGCAAATAGATGGAAAACAATAATTAATTCAAAACTACTCATAGTCTGACAAGATATGATTACGTAAGGTAGTTCTACATTTACTATGAGGAATTTAATATATTTAATAATTTCTGCTATTTTCATTGGTAAAATAATATATTCACTAACCTTAATTTGTCCATTAATGGTGGATATGTCCGATTCTAGGCGTTCTACATTTTTCTCTCCTTTGATTTTGTTAGTAATTTTTTACAAATTAGGTTAATATTAGATCCTGTATCCAATAGAGCTTCACTTTTCTTTGAATTGATGCTCGCTTGGATGATGAGAAGATCTCATCTTTGATACGGTCGAATTATCGTATTATTTTCTTGTAGTCTGTGACTGGGATGGAAAATTGGAGCGTCTGGTCGCAATCCCGCTGATCTTTGTTGCGAGATCCATTGACTTCTTGGGTACATGGTCGGCCGCTGAGGAGTAAAGGATGGGTGATGATGATAGGAAGTTGGACGTTGAGGATATACCTGGTTGTATACTTGGTTTTGGGAATAATTCATTGGTGGTTGATTTTGACCACTACGCCATCTTCTGTATTGAGATCTGTGGCCAAGTTGGGTCGGATGGGGAGGTGTTCTTTCCAGGGGATATTTGGGATTGATAAATTCTGGGCGATTTGTAGTTGAAATTTTACTTTCTTGTATGTACAAAATTTTCATCTTATCTTTCAGTTCTTGTATATCTTTTGAACTTTTTAACTGCATTTCTATGGCTCTGTCTTCTTTTAATCCTTTGATTATGTAAAATTTTTCAGCTTCCTCTTCGAAGTTGATTTGGGACGCGATCTCTTGCATTCTATAGAAGTATTCTATGTTGTAAATCTCTATGAAGTAATCTCTTTGGATGTTTTTTTCTGTTTTGGCTAGTTGAAGATGAATTTCCTCTGGATTTATTAGTGTTCCAAATTCTCGTACTAAGTTCAATTTAAATCCGGTGAAACTTCTTGGTATTGTATTTGACTTGATGAAGGTTGCAATGAGTCCACTTACTAATTTTGTTAAAAATATGATTTTCTGTTTTTCAGTTATTTCAAAAGAATTGCAAATATTTTCAAATTGGTCCAAGAAATTTTGAATGGGCATTTCTAGGTTATACTTTTGGAAAAAAGTTTGGACATCTTCAAAACGTACTTCATTTTTGACGATGGTTATATGTTGAATTAATTTTTCTTCTTCTGTTTTTGTTGTGTTCACTTCTACCGTCATCTTTTCTTTTTTTTAATTTGATCTTCTGCCTTATTTGCCATTTTAAAATTTTGATTACTTGAATTTTCTTCAAGTGAATAGGACAATTTTATTTCTTCTGTGGCTGTTGGAACGGCGCTCTTCTTTTCTGGGACAGGAGCCTTTCTATTTTCTTTCGTCCCATCGGAGATTGTTTTTTTTTTCTTGCGGAGGACGGCTTCCCTTTTCATGTGAGCAGCGCTTTCTTTTCACCGGCAACCCTACATTCCGCTAAGAGAGACACGCATTACTTTCACTGTTCCATAATTTTCTCTACAGCATTTCTATAATATTTTGGATTGACTCGGCATCCGTTTTTTAAAATGTTTTAATTTTTTGATGGCTTCACATTAAAGTTAAAATTAATTTGCAGGTTGCAGGATTTATCCTACCGGCTAATTGCTGTCGTATTTTTCGAGTGAACATCAAGACATTTTATTTTAACCGTCTTTATTCCATGAGATCATTTTGTAATCTGTTTGTAATAGAGAGAGAGAGAGAGACGGACACGTGTTAACCATATTAATAGGGGGACCCTCAGAAGCCATATGCTCTTCAAGTACCTTCTGATTGAAGAGGTATACTTGAGAATTTAAGCATGACATATAGGTAATAAAAATTAATGGTAGAAGCGGTAAACTGCTCTTAAGGCAATGGGTTTTTCATTCCCGAACTGGGTAATAAATTTAATACTTGAAGATGTAACGGGAAAATAAAAGTTAGAAATGGCTAGCCATTTAATTTTAGATCTAATTTAATTATCCTTACATATATATATAATATATATATATGGCTAAATCTATTCTATCATGACTATAGTTACCTTAGGTATATAACTATTTTTTGTATATTTTTGTAATGTATATATATATATATATATATATATATATAATCGAAATTTCTCTACAAGAGAGAGATAAATTAACATGATTAAAACTGAAAAAAATTGTAATTACGAGATAACCAGCCAACAGAATTTAAAAGGAGATATGAAAAATTGAAATAACAGAGTTAAATATAAAAATATAAAAGAATGTATGCTACAGTATTATCAACATTGCTGACTTAAGACAGCTTATATACAAAAAAGTTTCTCTTAAACATTTTCTCTATATAAAAGGGGGGTTGAACATGTTTTTTGGCCAGCCAACTATCTCCCTTTCTGTTAATAATACCGAGCAAAAACCTATTGGAAATAATGAATAGGAAATCTAAATCCATTATGAGAAAAAGGTAACTTACCTCAAAATTGCATACAGAAATGCAGAGCCCGCGCTAAATCTGAGTACAATAAGCAAGTTATTGCCAGATTCTGGACCCAAGTACACATTCAAAACAAATAAATGGCTGAAAATTAGCACTTAGCAAAAGTATGAAAAGAATAGAAATAATAAAATAAGAATTGTAAGCATACTACCATTATCTTAGAGACTCTAAGGTAATATAATTTAAAAGCTATAATAAATTTTTAAAAAGTAATTTTATCTAAAACTAGAAAAGGGGGGTATCTAAAACTATCTAGGAAGAATAATAAATCTATCATAATAACCTGTTAAAACTATGGAAATTTAATCCTTACTATTTAGAATTTCTTTATTCAAATATCTATTAATAAAATTAATTGGGTATTTTTGAATTAAACAGTAATTAGTAAAATGTTTATAGCTTTTTATTTTTTCTGATTTATTTGAAACTAGAAATTTATTGCGTAGCGTGTAATTAATAACAATATTTCTGAATATAGAAATATGTGCACATTACTCTCCCAATGCGGTACTTTTATAATATTAAAATTAAAGTCTTCTCGTTTATCATATATATTAGTAACTATTTTATTATCTTTTAATTTAATTTCTTCATCAAGAAAATTTGCTTCAAAATTAATACTATTTGTTTGGATTAAATTAAGATAGATATACTTTTTTTAAAATTTTCAACCTAAATAGTTGAATCAAAGTTGAAAAGACAAAGCCTTAAAATTCCATGCATATTGATATATATGAAGTGACATAAATATTAAGATTCTCTAACTTTATAATACAGAAAATCATTTTATTTGAGAGCCATTAAATATTTAAAGAGTTCACAGATTCAACTTGAAGAACCTATCACTAATATTGAAAACTTATCCCTATGTGGTTCTGTACTAAAATCTAATTAACAATTTTCAAGATGTTGTTTCGATAAATATAATCTTCATAACGAAGCTACATCTGTGTCCTCATCAATCATTGTAGCTCATTATCTTCTGACAAGTGACAACAATGACCTTTGATACTTAATGACATTGAGTAGCTTATAGGAAAATATTGACATTATCATCTCGTTAGCTTAATATGATAATCTAAATCTCATATTTGGTTATTGAGGACATTATAAAATTTCTCATATAATTTCCAGAATATTCTTTGTCTAGTACCACGGATGAATAAGATCTGAAGTTTTCTCTTTTTCATTAGAAATTTAAGGATTCATATTTTAAAACTAAATTAAATGGTCGTTACCTTTTGATTAACTGTAATAAGTAATATGCCATTAAAAAGAATTCGCTTATTAAGACGAACTTCACTTTGAATTTCAGTAAATAATTGTTCAAACTTTCTACATATATATGTAAAACGTTTTGATACATAATTTTTGGCCGTTAAATATGAATTTTTTTGAATATTAAAAATGGTTTATAATTTTTTTCCCTAATGCAGTATATATCCTGCCCTTACAATACTTAATGTGATTAATAATGTATGAGAAAATAGGTGTAATTTTCATACATTTATATCACTTTGTTATTTAATTTATTAAGTGGTTTAATGAGTTCCACAAATTTCATTATAGATGGTTTAAGTCAGTGCTTCTCAAACTGTGAACACTTGCGACCCAATTTTCAATCATAATTTTTATCGCGGTCTCTATACATTAACAATGTACTTGCAATACACATGTACTTTGATGTTAAAGCTACAATACGACTTCAATTATAAACCATACAAAATAACAAGAAAAGTATTAAATTTTGTATATGACAATCTCATGGGAGGTATTAGTAATTATTAAACTTTTTTTAAATTTACTGTTGATAAATTATTATTAAAAACATTTTACAGTACTGATACATTTAAAAGTGTAATGTGCATGTAATTTTTAATATGTCAGAATGTATTTTGATTTGCGCATCCTTCCATAAATAATAATACTTATTTTAATACGAGGGTAATTCTGAAGTTATTGAGATACGAGCAGACGAGAAGTTACAAAAACAATTAATGACTTAATTTGACTATAATTTGAACATTCAAAGAATTTTAACTCAGTATACGATTTTTTATTGGCTCACTTCCAGTTGTTTAGCATAGAATAAATTTTAGCTAGAAGAGAAAATAAAATTGACGCGAAACATCATGGTGCAATGATTTTCTATGATTTTAAAGCGGAACTAAATCAAGACAAATGCATTCAAAAGATGTAATTAGCATTTGGTCAATGAATCTTTATGTCATGCTACTGTATTGAGATGGTTTAAAGAAACATGTAGAGAGATGTCGTAATTCTCTTCAGGATGAAGAACACTCAGGAAGGCCGCGTTCGGTAGTAATCCCGTATAATGTCTCTGTCATACGAAAAATGTTAATGGATGTAACACTTAGGACGCTGTGCCTACCAAATGATACAGAAGGAACTTAACATTGGATCCACAGCCACACACAAAATTATTCATAAGAATTACGTATGAAAAAATTAGTTTGCGTTGGGTTAATAATCCCCATAATCTCAGCACCAATAAATGGAGTGTGTTAGAATCAGTAAAGAAACTATTGAATCCTTAATGATGGTGACCACCACATCTTTTCTATAATTATAATGGATGAGGAAATGAACATACAGTTTTTTGACGTTTCAACACGTGAAGAAAGCAAAATATGGGTCTTTGAAGATGATCCCAAGCCGACAATGGTGAAAAAAGCAAGTAATGAAAAAGCAATGTATGCCATTTGCTTCAAAAGTACGGATTGGTCAAGGACATCAAGTAAGAAGGACAGTAAAAACACACTTGTATATCACTATACGTCTTCCAGAAATTCTCCAAGAATGTGAATGTTAGGGTACTAATGCTTCACCATGACAATGCATCTTCCCACATAGTTGGATTAACAGTTGAGTTTCTTAAACAAAACAAATTAAAGTGATAAAATATTCACCTTTTTTCTCAGGACCAAGGTATGCGTGACTTTTTGGTTATTTTTTATTTAAAAATGACAAGCCAGACATGAACGACAAGCCAGACACGAACGACAAGCCAGACACGACAAGAACAAGACGAACGCCAGAGACCAGTTCATGTCTGGCGTTGTCGGATCGCTGGCTCCAGTCCTGATGCCAATAAAGCCCGTTGCTTAAAGCACAGAAACACATTAAATTTGTTGTGGTTCGAAGTATTCACGTTGATGTGGTGTGATGAGGAATTTAGGAGAGAGGGCACCGGCTCAGGAGTGGTCATTATTATTTGACAGTGGCTCAAAACTACAAGGACCGTTCCCAATAGCTCCCTTGTGATGTCTTAAAGGCATTAACCAGTTAACTATGTGCTCATAACTAACCAGTTAGTTATGAGCACTCAACTACATGGAAATCGAGCAATGACAACTATACTCGTCAATTACAGAGTACGTGTCACTAATATAGGGTCTCAGGGTTGTTATTTTGTCCCAAGGGCTGAAAATGTGAACAATTTTCAAATAGATATAGTTCTTTGAAATTAAAATTAAATAATTCGAACATTTTGCATATTGTTTGTAAAGGTATGAGGTTTCAAAAAAGTACAAAATGCTCAAAATGTAATCATAATTTAAAAATTTATAAGCATATAAATTTAAGAAACATTTATGTAATAAATATTAAGTAATTTTTAGGTTGCACATGTTATCTTCTAAAATAGTAACCTGTAATGTATAAAACTTTATAGAATTATAAAATGTATATCATACTCTTTATAAACTTTACCTTATTTTATTTTTATATTTCTTTTGTATTTCAAAATATTTAAAAAATATTAAAAAAAATTTTTAAAAGATTAATGTAGTTTTTTAAATATAACTTTTTGGTATATTTCTACAAAAATAGCTACATGTAATAAGGATAAATTTAACTTGATAAATTAACTTTTTGATAGAATTAGGCTATTACTTTAGAAAACATCATATGCAACGTAAAGCTTAATCACAACAAAAAAAATCATGCAACTAAATTTTTTCACAGAAATTCTTATTTTCTTTCATATGCTTATTTTTTAAAACTATGATTATACTTTAAACATTTAACACTTTTTGAAGCATCTTTCCTTTATAAGTAATGCGTAAAAAATTTGAATTATTTAATTTTAATTTGTAAGAGTTATATCTATTATAAAAAATGCTTATATTTTCGGCCTTCGAGACAAAATTAACACTCCTGAGAATTAAAATATTGGATCAGAAATGCAAGTTTATTTTATAAAATTGCCAATTTATTGCTAATATTTATTTATTTAATTATAAGTAAATATTACGTACACATTACTCGAAAAATGCAAGAAAATTTGAATACATATAATATAAAAATAAGAACTTCTGAATTCTTCCCGTGGAGTGGTAATCACTGAAACAGGGTACTATATACAGTGGGACTTAGCAAATGAAACAACAGTAATGCGATGCCTTCCAGATTTTACGTTCATAACAGCACGAAAACCAGCACATAAATAAATTCATTACGCGAGTTTATACACTGTTTCAGCCGGTGTATACGGGTACGCATGAGTCATCTTAAATTTTTCATAATTGTTATTTATTT
>BMAO01029841.1:22086-67982 GCA_019973975.1 Trichonephila clavata | reverse complement strand
GAAAACATTAGACGCAATTATCGCACAATAGCTAAGTCTTATCTTGTACCAAAACAAATGTGAATAAACAAATGTTTTCCACTTTTAATAAAATAATAATAATTGAATAAAATTTTATATACAAAAGTTCATTTTTCAAATAGCAAGAAAACTGCACTCTACTCAGTGACAATCTTTGCACAGTTAAACATTTTTTTAAAAAAATGAGACTTACTGTTAGCAAAATTCACCTGACCGCTTGTCAGTAAGGAAAAAAAGAAACAATACAATCTGACCATACTTCTTTAGATTCTTTCCTATGAGTCTCAGCATAGCATCTCTGAATTTTTCGATCTCCGGCGGGGGGGAGCGCGGTAGGACGATTCTCCAACTTATCCTCGATACCGGGATTTCCCTGCTCAATATGGACTCCTTCGTGGGCTGCTCTCTTGCTGCGTCGCTGGTATGGCTGAACTCTTCTCCTCCTGAATTGTTCTTGCCTTCCACTGAACTGATGCCTTGTGCGTAGCTCATTAGGACGATGTCCCAGGCTGGACTTGTCTGGACCGGAAAGATCTTCCGTCGGCTGTAATAGCTCCTCGTGACGAACAGAGACTGGACTTTCTGGACTGCTCTTGTACTCCACTGAACTGACGACGGTCACGCTGCTCATAGGGACTCGACCTCCCCGGCTGGATTTGTCTGGACCGAACTAATTGTTCCCCGACTGCCTCATCTGCTCGTGACGAACAGGGGTGGTACTTTCTGGACTCGTCCTGTCTTTCGTTGACTTCTTTTCTCCTGGTCCTCTTCCTTGTTGATAGCCTTGACGGAATGGAGGATGGCTCTTTCCTCTTTCTACATTTGTGATTCCTCTGGAGCCTTCTTTTAATAGCATGCTCTTCCATCAATGACGAAGGCAGGCTTGACTTCGTTCAGTTGCTCCTCTTTGGCGGCTTCCTTTTTTGCCCTCATAAAGGTGAAAATAACATGAATCCCACATTTTCAGGTAGGTTTTCTTTTTACCGAGGTTTTACAGACATTGGCTTGTCATGGAACTCGTGCATAAAATCACTCTGAAGAGTTCGCGGAATATATACCCTTAGTTCTCCAAGAGTGGTACTATGTGGTACTAAGAATGGTCGATTAACTTAAAATCGTGGGACCAATTCTCGCTGACTACCGCGCTGATAGAGCTATCGTCTGGAGTTTCTAAAAATCTATAAATGTGACCTAATTCGGAGTCATTTCTCTGTTCCTCAATTAATTGTTCCCTCGACGATAACACCAATGGACTAATAACCAAAATATCTTCGATTCAGCTATGCTTTCAACTGGGTGTCTTGACAACAAATCCGCCACCACATTCCTAGTTCCTGGGCGATGTTCCCATTCCATGTTGAATTCTTCTAACTTGAGTGCCCACTTTTCAATCCTACTGGACAAATTTTTTCCGTTAGTTAATTTTGTGAGTGCTGTGAGGTATGTTATGACTTTCCCAATCAGTGAATCGAAATATGTGCGATATTTGTTTAACGCCCATATGATCTCCAAACACTTCCTTTCTGAAGCGGTATGATTGCGTTCCTCTCTATTCAAAGTTCTTGATACGAATGCAATGGGTCTCTGTTGCTGCGTCAAAGCTGTACTAACCCCTACTGCACTCGCATCCGTAAACAACTCACATGGATTGTTAAAACCCGGTAGTTTCAAAACCGGTGCTTCTGTAACAGTTTTTTGATGGGATTAAAAGCTGCTTGTGCTTCTTCTGACCAAACAAATCTAGCCTTTTTTTTCTTTTCAACATATACAGAAGTTCACAAAGATCTGCGCAATTCTTTAAAAATTTCTGATATCATTCTGTCATTCCTAAGAATTTGCTACCTCCCGAGCATTCTTCGGAGGCTTCATCTCCATGATCACTTTTACTTTCGTTTCATCGGTTGAACCCCCTCTATACTAATGACTAGACCTAAATACCTCAATTTTTCGTGGGCGAAATGGCATTTATCTCGGTTTAAAGTCAGACCTGCTTCTTGTAATAATTTAAAAACTTCCTTATAATTTTATAAATATAGTTTTGGCTATCAGATCATCGATCGCACTAAATAGAGGTGTTATCCACGCGTACTTAGCGGTTGAAAACATGAATGCCCTGCATCATTACCAAGTTCAGAATCAAATGTAATATAGGCTGCATGTTTACTCGGTATTTCCGGGTAAAGATTCGTTCCTCATGATTCTACGAGCCGAACCAGGACTCATATGACACTATGATGTGTGTCATTCCTGTATCCAGTTTACTCGTCCGCTGTCGCTGCTCATGTCTATGCTGCGCAGTCAAAGGTCGCTGAAATAATGAAAGTCGTGGAAACAACCCATGCTGCTCTAGATGCTGCTTTGTGTGGATATTTGTAGTGCTGCAAATAAGCTCACTTACTAATTCAAGATGCATGATCTTGATCTTAAAGTATCCAACCAACCTTAAATTGTAAATTGTTGTTTTTATTATTGTATTTTATAGACCATCTTATTAGCTTTATAAAAATACCAAGTTTATTACTTTCCGTTCACTAGAACACAAACTACAATTGTTTTAGTAAATGCAGATGCCATTATTTTAAGCAAGATTTCATACTTAAAAAAAGGTTTTTCTGGAAATGTGTGTTTTTTTAATACTCAAACGAGGACAGCACAATTGCTAAAAGAGTTTTAAAAATAATTAACTGAAATTTTGTGAGTATGTTCTGTATAATAGTAAAAGTGTTTTAACAATCATATTTATCAATCACTGTTTTATTACAAAATTTACAGTCCCTTATGTTAATATAATCACTGTTTTTAAGCCATTTCATACAATAACTGAGATAAAGGGCTCTAGTTTTTGTAAAAAATAAAATATCTCTTATCCTGACAGTCATTTCAAAAATGAATAATATAGCAACGCATCAGATTATAACAATTGGAAATTTTTTGATAAAATTTTGTTACAGAAATGGGCCACGTTTATGTTATTTTTTGTAAATTTTTACCAATTTTTTCCCATTTTAGTAATAATAACTTTTTCTCTTCTTAATTTTAGCATATTTTTCTTAAAATTAACTAAACAAATCTAAAAACAACAAAAAATCCCGGATATCTCCATTTTTTTAAAACAAGTGTCGCAAGCATACAGATACCTTAAGAGTTACAATGTTATGAAGGTGACCTGTGACAATATGCATGTCCTCTTCAGTATTAGTGGCAGTAGGTCTTTGAGATCCTGCATGTTTTTTTCAGTATAATCCTCCTGTAATCATCGATTTAATTTTCAATTTTTTGTTTTCAATGCTAGCAGCAATATCTTGAAAAGATGAACCGCATTCTCGATAGGCCATGCACCTATCACTATCAAATTCCTACGCATGCTCTCGTAAAAATTTCTACCTTTTATACAAAACACAATACGAACCATTTCATAACCAATCAACAATCAAATATGATTTCCGGATGAGAAATGTATTGCTGTACTTTCACTTGATACAGAGTTTGAGATATCGTTTCTTTCTTCTGCGTCATTCCACTGCGTTTAAACATTAAATGTTTGAATATACGCCTTCTTCATTTCATGCGAATTTGACGTTTTATCATTTCTCCACAATGGTCAACAATGTATTTAAAATGTTTACATGACATTCAACATCCAAATATTTAAAAACAATTTTAAAAATTCTTAAATCTATCATACTAAGAGAGATAAATAATTTTATTTTTAATAGATTGTATTGATAGTATTGATAGTTATTTTTTACCATTTACATCTACTGACTTATTTGCTAGAAATTTGTTGTAATAAAACAGATAGATTTAACAGCCCATTTTAAGTTCATATTAAGGATAAAAAAAAAAATTCCATTCATATTGTTAGTTGTAATTTTCGTTCTTTTGCACATTGCTTTCATTTTTTTTCTAAAATTTGCCAAAAAGAAATCCTCTTAAATCTGCCGACTCACAGGGTAGTTACGGGATTAAAATACAGGCACTAATTGATGTGCAATGTTGTCCATTACACCTTAAATTATCTACATCCCCGACTGTTCAGAACTATATATTAGTGACATTCATTTTAATTTTGGAGTGGAGTTGTTCTAGCTCAAGTTGCCAACCCGAGTTAGAAAGGCTAGATCTCCCGGATAGGCCCATTTTTACATGTTTTCTGGAAATATTTGTAAACATTAGAAGAACTCAATCTTTTTTATAGGATTTCGACAAATCCAGCTTTCCCAATGAATCATGGCTTTATTCTGATCAATATATGTATTATTAACAATTTTTATTTTATAAAATTCTTTATATACGAATTTTTTAATCCCTCAGATATCCTGTTCACAACAAAGTCAAGCTATCTTTCTTTTAGTTATGCTTAGAAAAATATACAACTAATAAAGTGTATTTTTTCAAAGAAAAGTAGAATGATATTTTCCATTTGAAAAACTTATATGTCTCGGCTCTTAGTTTTTCAGCACTTTGCGTGTGATGTATTTTTCTAGATCTTTCTCTAAATATTTATAACGTCTGAATACTTCTTTCGACTTAGATATCTGGATTCATCTAAAATATATCAAACCAATTTATTCCTGGAACTCAGATCACTTTAAAAGATTTCACAAAAAGCTCCCTCAAGTGCGTGTTTTAAAAGTAAAGCTGACAAGGTAGACAATGGTTATTGTCATTTATTATTTATTTCAAAGATCTAAACTTTTAAAAAACGTTTTTATCGATATCCATTAATGCATAAGTTGCATAGAAATATAGAAATAAATTAAGTTACTTGCTGTGAATACACAGCTTTATTTTTACGTACTCTCACTATTACAATACTAGGCTTTATCATCTTTAAATTTTTGCGCCAGAAATGTAAACATTTTAGAAAAAGACTAATCGATAAAAAAAATCTTAAAAAATTGCTTTTTTGTGATATTTTCAAATACTAGAGAATCTTATGGACTTGATATTGAAAAATATGTCTTTAAACTCGGAATATAAATAGAAATACTGCCGAGTTGAACGCTAATGATTAACCTTCTTAACTGATTTACCTGTACACCTCACGGGCTACGGAAAACTGGCCACAACCTCTACTAAAAAAAGGCCTTATTCCCTCTATATATAAATCAATTTTCATTCGCGTTTTCATTTTAATTTCAATTATAATGATCTAGTAAATAAAAAATGCAGAGAACCAATATTCACATGCCAATAGACACAACACTATTTAATTTTTTTTGTATATATTAATAAAAAATCCTTAATTGTGAAAATTTCTCATTATTGCTCCTTTGATATAGTTCTTTAGAATCTACATTAATAGTATAGTCATCAAAGTTCAAAATTTGAGTTTTGTTTAGGAATTTTTATCTATGGTTATCTAATCTGCGCCATTTGCAGAAGTATTTGTATAATAAAGAATGATTTTAATTAATGCTAGACAATCATTTGAAAAGAAGTTCATAAAATATTAAGAACAGAACCTAAAGAAACCGACCTTGATGTATATAAATGACCCAAATAATTTCATGGAGAAAAAAAAATTATTGACTCGAAAGAAACATGCAACATAGTACTTAATCTGACAAAAAATCACTCAATATATATGGATTCAAATTAATATAACATCAAAATGAGGGAAAGAGAATTAGGCATTCAAAAATGCTTCGTTTCATTTTGAAAGTTAAAAAAATGCCTAATTAGAAAACAGTTCTTTGGGAAGCATTGCACAGTAATTATGTTTATTTTAAGTATATATATTTATTTATAAATTTTATTTAAAATGTTTAAAAATAAATTTCATCCCATTACATATTTATTTCATATTTTTTTTCAGAAATTTATTTTAATGGAGTATTTTTAACTGTTAAAATAGTTAATCAAAATTAATGAGCAATACTTAGTAATTGTACTAATTAAAATTTATGATTGAAAATCTGTGGGATTTTGAATATATTATTATTTAATTTATTAATATTACTTTTAATTAAAAACTGAAATCATACAAGTGGAATGTCATAGCCTTACATTTAGAAAAAAACAAGTCTTTAAGTGGTATATGTTACAGAAGAACTGAGGAAATAATCTTATTATGAAAATCAAGGTGACTTTTCAGTTACTTACTTTAAAGAAATGGAGTCTCCTTTTTGAAGAACTAATTGAAAATATTTAAATAATTTTTTTATATTTTTCGTATTGATTAAAAAATGAATAGAAATAGTCTGATTTTCTTTATTTAAATATGATAAAAATCACTTTTTTAAATACACATAAAGACTAAAAATACGAATGTATTTTATATATTCAGATTTAATTTATGTTTTTTACTAAACAAGTTTTAATTACGAACTGATATTCCAAGTTAAATTAAAATTCCAATTCATTTTACCGATTGCAAACTGCTTATATTTTATATGTCTTCAATTGCGCAGAAAAAAATAAATACTTTACAGAAATAACGACAAATACGAGTGGATTCCAAATACTGATATATGAAATCTGAAAAGAATTATTTTTGTGGTATAAAAATTTTGCTACTAACATTGCTACAGTTTGCCTTAAAACAAATTTTACACTTTTTTAAATACAGAACTATCCAAAACAATTAAAGAGTTAGTTCTAGCATGTAGTCCAAATGATGCAAACAATTAAGAACACTTTATTATCAAAGTATGCGCTATAGTTGCATCAACTTTTTCTATAAAAATATGTCTTGTACTTTCCAAGCAGCTACTCTAAACTAAAACAAGAAGATCAACATAAGAATGAACACCCTTTTAATATTCAAGATCGCCCACGAAACAAAAGTTACGACGAATACTTTTCATGGTCTTTTAAACTTTTCTTTCGAAGCAAAAAAAAAGGGAGAAAGACTAATACTACCTGCATTGCAACCAACGATGTAAGCTACAATGCAACCTAAACAAAGGAACTCTTCATGAGAACAAGACAAATAATAGAAAAGTAGAGACAAAAAGATTTTCTCCTGATAGAGGATGATCTTAAAGGGATTACTATTCCTTAAAACAAACTTGGAAGTAAAGAACTAAAGAAAAATATACGTTAAAAGGAGAAAAAGCGAAGAATAATGTGTCTGAGGGACGGTAATTTTATGACCCATATGTTTTTCAACAGAAGGAAAAGGAAAACAAAATTGCGTTGTAACAGAATAGGACTAATTATCATAGTATTTAATTAAATAATCCCTATTATATAAATATAAAACTGTGTTATCTAGACTAGAACTTGACTCAAAACTACAATAATACTACTAATGCAAATAGTCTAGATAAATTACAATTTTTAGATAACTTAATATGCACTTGTATTTATGACATGGATTATGATTTTCACATCAATGTTCTTATATCTCACATTGGAATAGTAAAATACTTATCCTAATATAGAGAAATTTTTGTAAAATATATTTAGCATTGTACATTTTCAGCAAAATTAAAAATTATCATTCAATATTTTTAAAATCAAAAACACCCAATCAATTTTATAAAACTTATCTTTATAAAGAATGCCTAAATTGTATCAATTAATTAACTACGTCTTGGTAAGTAGAATGCGAATTATAAAAAAATATGATTATATTGCTTTGCATTGATATCTGAAAATTCTCTTCATTTAAAAACGTCACTTCTTATATCATAGATAGGGATAGTACATAATTTATAGAAATAATGCGAATAAAATAATATATTGCATATATATGTCATTAATGTTTAATATTATTTAGGAAATTATGAACATATGTTTCTTAATATTATAAACATAATCATAGTTTTCATTAAAACATCATTTTAATATTTCAAAATTAACAAATAATAATTTATGGATACCATGTATGTCAATAATTCCCTGTTGTTGTGGCAGGAGGTCCGTTGCTCTACAGTCAATTTTAACTCTTGAAACTGCCGTTCAAATTGTCGTACCATTTTCTTATTGTTTACCGAAAGCTTATTAGAAACAGCTCTATGCCACAATATTTAAGGGAATTGTTCCGATTTTACAGCAAAAGAAATGTAGCAGTATCTTCGAAAAATCCAGTAACAGCCTTCAGACATAGGTGTTCACTTTTGTCTTGTGGTCATGTTATGTGGTTACGGATCCGAGCGTAGCAGGTTCTGTACTCCGGATTAGCACCGCCACATTGGTGACGTTGACTGAATTAAGAAAAAACGCTGCCTACAAATCTGTCGTGGCGCAATCTACCCGAAAAAGAGCAATCAAAAGACGCAGTAACCAAAGTGGTCAGATCCACTTAACGCAGCAACTAAAGTCGTTAGACCCACTTGACTCAACACCTCCAGTTAAAAGCAACAACTCACACGCTGCACACGCTCCCCGAACCAATATATCGTTTGTTCACATATCCACCGACTCACTGGTGGGAGAATAATGTAGTGGTATCTTCAAAACTGCCAGTATCAACCCTTGGCATTGGTGATCACTTTTGTCTAGTGGTCATGTTACGGGCTATGGAACTGAGCGTCATCGTTCTGTTCTCCGGATTTGCACCACTCAGAAGGATCACTTTAATTTATGCATTGAACATCAACACTGGAGTGAAAACCAGTAGATCGGATCTGAGTTTTTATTACTGATGAATAGATGTTTTGTTTAACATGCGAGTCTTTGAAGGGTTCTACTACGCTTGATAGTGTTCACCATGTTTTGGAAAACAGGTTTTGGGATTGTATAAGGGGAAAGGAATGATTGATGGATTCAAGCTTCAAACTGATCATCTGTGAATGGCTAGAATCAGATCTTACAATTTTATATAAGGTTTTCAGAGGTACACATAGCTCTGATTTTTTTTATCTATTGACGCTACGCCAAGAAAGCATTTTTGACGCATTTCTTGAAGGAAAGTCATCGAGTGAAGTTTTTGATAAGTAAAATTTCTTGATCCGAATCCCATAGAGAACTTTTTTCACCACTTTTGAGTTAGTTGCATGGAGACATTCTCCACCTAGAAATAAAAATAAAGACTGCACTGCTGGAATTATTTATTCAAATCAGTGTTAACAATGGTTTGACCATTTTTAAATCATATTGCATTAGTGTACAAGCCGAGGGAGCCGATTTTCACATTAAATTCACAAGTCTCCGTGGTATATCGTTAAATATGTATTATAAAAAATATTATAAATTTTTCATGTGTTGTGTTTAAGTGTTATGTAACATTCCACACAATTTCATGCATATAAATAGTTATGGATATGAATATATGTATATAAGAGGTAAGATTCAAAAGCTCCCGGACTGAGTCTATAACTTAAAAAATATTACTAATTAAATACCTGAAGCGCATTCTCCTTCGAAATAATACTCCTGAGTAACAACACACTTTTGCCGTCGCTTGTAAAGTCCGTAGAAACATTTTTGGAATCCATTTTTAACCATGTCCTTTAATTCACCCTGCGATCCACTTTCAAATTAATTTGTGGATTGAAATTGACGACACTTAGAGCTGTGGTTCAGTTTAGGTAATATTCTGAAGTCACAAGGGGAGAAAGCAGGGGTAATGAGGATGTCGCAAAACAGTTGTTTTGGTTTTCACATCGTCGTTGTATGAAGCCTGTTCTTACGTACCACTGCAGAAATCTTTGCGATGTTCACAGCGGTGCGTGAACTTTGCGGACATCCAGAGCAGCCGTCGTTCTCAACACTTTCCCTGCCTTCTCTCAAACGTCGATGTCACTCAAAAGCTTGCGTTCTCGATAATGTATCCCTGCCGTTCACATGCTTCAACATTTCGTACCACTTTATGCCAAACGATCATTCTGTTTGATATTCATCCTCTGCTCACAGTAAATGTCATTTCTTTCAATCGCCGATTACTAAATGAATCCGTCTACAAAATAAGACACGGAGTTAAGGCTAGCCATTAACTCCGTGATTTAGGACAAACCACTTTTAAAAAAGGAGAAGGATGCAATAAAACAAAAATGTTATCGTAGTCACACTAATGCAAAAAAAAAAAATTTGCATATATATATATATATATATACAAACAAAATTTCTCTACAAGAGAAAGATGAATAAACATTAATCAAAACCGAAAAGAAATTGAAAATGCAAGTTAACCAGATAATAGATTTTAGAAAAGTTATATGGAAAAATAAAATTAATAGAGTTAAATATAAAAATATAGATTCTACAATATTAAAAACATTGCAGACTTAGTACAGCTTATATATAAAATATTTTATATAAAAGTGGGGTAGAACATGTTTTGTGGCCAGCCAACCTTCCCCTTTCTGCTAATAATACTGAGCAAAAACCTATTGATCATAATGTATAGAAAATCTAAATCAATTACGAGAAAAGGTAACTTACCTAAAAATTGCATTCAAGAATGCAGAGCTAAATCTCAGTACAATAAACAAGTTATTGATTAATTCTGGTCCAAAATGCAAATTCAAAGCGTGGGAATGGCTGAATAGTAGCACTTAGCAATAGTATGAAAAGAATAGAAATAAAAAATAAAAAACTGTGCACATACTACCATTACCTTAGGGACACAAAAATTATATATTTTTAAAAATTAATAAATAAATTTAATTTAATTTTTGAAAAAAAACTAAGAGAATAAGTAATTTTATCTAAAATTAGAATTTGGAAGTCACTATATCTATCTAGGCAAAATAATAAATTTATAATTAAAACTATTAACAAACTATGGAATTAAACATATATATATATGTATGTATGTATGTGTGTGTGTGTGTGTGTGTGTGTGTGTGTGGTGTGTGTGTGTGTGTGTGTGTGTGGTGTGTGGTGTGTGTGTGTGTGTGTGTGTGTGTTTACATTAGAGCGACTACGATAAAATTTGTATATATATATTTATAGTTCCTGTAGAATGAATTAGACATTCTTAAAAATTCTGTTACAAATATTTTTTTATTCCACACATTATTAAACTAACAATAAACTTCCAAATGCATATAATTTGAAGCATGTTTTAAATATGGATGACTAACGTCTAAGAAATGAAATATATATATATATATATATTGATAAAAGATTTTATATGTTGCTATAAAAAACATATATTTCTTGATTTTCTTCAGGAATTTCGGTGCCATTTTTCATGTAGGAATCTTGAAGAGTAAAGCCTCCGAATAGTATCGAGGGAAATATGTGAAGAGAAAACGTTTTAGAGAACTTTGCAGATAGCTGTCGAGGTGACGTTTAAGGTATTTCTTCCTGATGGTATGTTTAACATTTAAAAAAAATGTTTCCGAGAGTATGAATTCTAGAATCCCGTGTCATATTTGCCTTACTGGATTGAAATAACGTGTAGAAGTTTGTAAAATCTTTTGAACAAACTCTTGATGTTGTTAGACTTGTAAAATCAGCTTTTGCAGGGGCGGGGATATAAAAATATTTTGTTTCATTTTATATGTACTTTATTTTATAGTACATCTATGATGATTTATAACACATTTTATAATGATTTCTATATGTTTCATAATTCAGTAAAGGAATTTATTTACGAATTTTCTTTATTTATCCACTGAAATTTAATTTCAAAATATTTTTTATTTGTTGAAACCTATAATTTGAGCGCTTTTACAATACATTCTAAGAATTACATATTTTCTTTGAAGTTCATTATTTCATGTATTTATTTTTTATGTATTTCAAAACGCTTGGAATTTTTATAATTTATTTTATTATTATTATTATTATTTCTTTTATTATTATTTTAACTTTTTTATTCTATCATGAGAGAAAGTCTCTGTATTGTAAATAAAATTGTCTTGAACTACTCAAAAATAAAGTGTTTACTTTGTAATTGCAATTTCATTCGTTTTTGAGAAACAATTCAAATACTGACAAATGACTTGATTAATGTAATCTAGAGTAACGTAGAGAAGAATAATTTTTACATAACTTATCCCTTAATATTAAATAAAATAATAAATCTTCTCATCATAAGCCCTAGCTCCCCATCTATATTTATATAAAAATCTTTGTTTTCATACAGCACACGTATCAAATTAAAAAAAGCAAAAATTTTTGTCCTGTTTACATATACCCTGCTTTACATTTCGGAATCAACGGTTTTTAAATAAAACTCTGTATTTTTTGTATAAGTTTTATGTGTGTGTGTGTACCTATATTCTCCGTTCATTTTTAACAAATTATTTATCAGCATTGTCTGGCATTTTTGATGAAGTCAGAACTCGAAGGCCACATATGAATTTTGAAAAATATAACTTAGAAAAAGATAAATAATTCTTGAACATGTAATTCTCAGGTACATACGTATATATATATATATATATATATATATATATATATATATATATATATATATATATATGTTATACTGTCACAACCAATTTCTCCAAACCAAAAGACTTGCCAAATGCTATCATCATATCCTCGAGACAAATTATTGTGATATACAGGATCCGGCAAAAAAATCTCCCCCAGTTTCAAAAGGCAGTCACAAAGAAACAAGAGACAGAAAAAGTCTTTTAATTGCGAACAAGAAATATGAATTGGATACATTTTACATTATTAGGTTTTAAAAATTATGTCCTCTATTGGTGGCACATTGACGAAGTAATTTCCAGTGGAATGGCAGCCACTATCTGGGTGATTGCCTCTTTTAGTGATTTCAAAGTTGTAGGAAGTTGTTTGTACACTTGGGTTTTCTGCTGTCCAGTAGAGAAAATTTTGTTTATTCACAGTGGAAGTGGACGCCTTCAGTCGAAATCAAAGCAGCGCCAGGAGGAATGTTCTGAAGAACTTTCGGAAAAAGGCTTCGTCAATCTGTCACCATTGAAGAAAGACATTTAGTAGACATAATTTTTAAAACTAATTTAAGTAAAATGGCATCGTATTTGTTGTTCACAAATAAAAGATTTTTTTTGTATCTTGTTTTGTTTGTTTTTACTGCCTTTTGAAACAAGGGAGGTTTTTTTGCCGGACCTTGTACATGCATCGGAGTTCATTTCCATTATTGGCTACATATTCCAGTTTTGGGTGACATATTTTCTTTTGACGAAATGCCTTACGCGGTACAATGGTTTAGTAACAAGTCACTTTATTAAGATAAAATTAAAAAAACAGAAAGGCAAAAGAGAGAGAGAAAATATTTTTTGTTCTATGTGAAATTATTTGTTCAGTAATAAAAAAAAAGTAATATTTGTTATAAGAATTCTTAGGATCGTAAAAAGTATCACCGTTTCGATATTTACATAGCAAAAATAATTTTAAACACGTATCATTGAATCCGATGTTAATTTTAAAAATATTTCAAAATTTCTAATTAGAAGTTTAAAAATTATAAAATACTGCAGAATATATATTCATATATTTCTCTATTAGAAAAAATAAATTTGTGTAAAAGGTTTCCTAAAAAATTTTCAAGTATCCATGCTAATTTTTTTAAAAAACCAGTAACATTTTCAATAACATGGAAAAATTGTAACTGCGCATTTTTATTTGAAACAAGTTAAATTGAATGCAAGAAATTCGTATTCTTGTTGTATAGTTAGTTCTCGGTAGTTAAAAATAAATTTTAAGAAAATGAAAAAGTAATATCTTTTTTTAGATGGAATTTCAAGTTTTATTTCAACAAAAAACGTACCTATTTATTCGAATCTAAGCTGTCATCGTTTCTAACCCACACCTTAAGCTCCCAAAAAGTGTTTGTGATAAAATAAAAAAAAAGTAATGTAGTTTTCAGATATTCGATATGTAAGAAATAAAAAAATAAAGCTAGATCTAATAAGAAATGAATAATTAATATATTTAACCAATATAAAAACCTTTTAAATACATATGTGTGGAACGGCGTCTAGGGGAAGGTTCAAATCTAATGTTAAATGATCACAGAGAGTTAAAATGAACTAATTTATTAAAACACAACGAAAACATTTAACTATTTACAAGGGGTTTCAAATAATTAACTCAAGAGCAATTTTACTACCGAGATAGCGCCATACTAATTCAGAAAACACGCCTTCATTCTCAAAAAACGGAGAGACAGATTCCATCCGACCTACCTTCGTGCAATCTTTGGTTCAACTCCCAGTTTTTCTGCCACATCATTGACATATGACATCACTGTATCGCAAAGCGAAGATTCACGTGGTTTCCATTAGTGGCGCCATCTCTTACAAATCAAATAAGAATAAAAAGAAATAAAAAAAACCTGCATCCTTTTCCTACATACATGAACTTGTAATCCCTCTAACACCATAGTATGGAATTCAATTATTCCGATTAATGGAATTTTTTTTTGCATTCGATTCTAAGCCATACTTGATTTTCAGTACCATTAACATTAGAAAACGTGCGGCTTAGATTGGAAAAAATATGGCATTTGTTAAAATAATTCTCACAGATTTGAAAAAAAAACTATTAGCTATAAAAATCATAAAGAAGAAGAATTTTAATAATATCTATATATTAATGAGAAAAGTGACTCACTCACTCATCACAACATCTCCGGAACTATTAGATCAAAAGACTTGAGATTTTTTTGGTAAGTATGTTCCTTTCAAAGAGTGAGATTCGCTTAGAATGGATTTTGCGAAAATCAACACTTAAGGAAGTTGACGAAGGCTTGAGGGGTATTATAGATAAATATTGCAATGCTTGAATTTTTAGATTTAACGATTTAAAAATTGACGGCATGTTCCTTTCAAGTAGTCTCTTCCACAGTGATTCTACGGTTGTCCAAGACTAAAGTATTCACTTCAGAAATCATTTCCAGTTTTACGACACAAGGAACATATCCGGGTCGAGCATCACTATCCAGTAACTCGTGCCCTTCAAGGAATCTTTTGCGCCATTCCACAACACTTTGAGATAAGTTTAAATTCCTTCTACCCTCTGACTCAACTAAAGGTGTGGAATGAATTAAAGGATCACTCGATATGATAAATTCTAATTATTTTATTTATTGCTATAATCAACTGAAACACAAATAACATTTTAAATTAGATAATTCAGTCCCGCAATAGAGAGAAGAGACGAGATTCACTTTTGGGGAGAATATGTTCAATACTTCGGCTTTTCCTTAATATTACTTTACACAGAGCTTACGTATTTAATGTCCCCACTACTACTTTAACACTCTAATCATCAATTTAATATAACGTGACAGTACCTGAACTTATGCAGTCTTCCGCTAAATCCGACTAGATTCTAACACCTCTTGGTTATAATCTTTTATAAGGACTTAAACCAATTCTGGTCAACTTCACCTTGTAACTATCTTGTCACCTCTTGTTAACTAAACTTCAGACTTTCTCACTTTTTGTTTACCTATTATCTTCACTGCCAATTATCTAACTATTCACTACTTACTTCACTTTTAATCCACTCACAATTCACTAACTCTTAAAGCCATGAAGAAGGAATATATATAATACACTTAATGTACATATCACATTTCCTTCTTTTAGGAGAAGATTGGCAAAAATTTGCTGTCCCAAAAGAATGCCCAAAAGGACTGTTAGTGGAAGGTCGTGTATAGATCCATCACAACTTGAACAACACAGACTGTACTCACCATACACAGCCTTCATCCGTCGATGCTTATCACAGCCTCCATCTCCCTCCGCCGCTAAAATTAGAATCATTCCTCGTTGTTACTTCTTACTCACCTGCATATCCAATAGTGAACGAGAACTTGTGAAACCACCTTCCTCTCCAGTTTGAAAACACAATGTCACTATGAAACGTCAAAAGTTGCGCACGCATCAGGATATCTACCGATAGATGGTGCCATCATACACGCAATTATGTGGTTCCACCTTACCTGTAATGCAAAGTTAGACGCACTGACCAGGTTTCATTTGAATAAACATTAAACATTAATGCAACATTACGAAATACAGGTTAGTACAAATAATAGGTAGGTACAAATAATAGGGTAACAGTTAGTACAAATAATAATCATAATTTCCTGAAATATTCAAGTATAAGAATATTTTTGAGTTTGATTTTTTAAGGATTTGCAGACATATTATATACATTTTCAAATACCTGGAATCTTTTAAGCAAAACAAATTTTAGACTTTTAAGTAGTTGTCAATTTATTTTTCTCATATTATAATTTCCATATAAAGTACTGAAATAATATTATTACATCTCTTTTTTGACCAGTTATTGTCTCAAATTTCTACAAAAAAAGAGCAATTTATGAACGCAATATTTCGAAATATATGTAAAATTTGAAACCGCGTATTTTCAGCAGAAAGAAATCGTTTGTCGCTTGAGAATACAGGAAATGCGAAAGAAAGTATATTTGATTATATCAAATATTCTGAGTATACATTTTGCATAATGGGATGGCTACACTTGGTACAAGTAGTCTCGAAGGGACGACAATCGTGAAGTGTTTACAATCCTGGAAGATCTTCTGTTTTTCTCCATTCTTTCTGAATATATCGTTTTGAAGTGAAAATACTATACAATTGTAGGAAATATTTGGTAAAATATTCTTAGAATCAGGAAGAACATTCGTATTTTTGTTGGTCGAATGTTTGACCTTCCAGAAAATTCCTAGGTCCACTGAAATGCTTGTATTCTGTTAAAGCAATTGAAAACCCTTGAATAAAATAAATATTTGGTTCTTGGTAAGCCATTCTATGATTGTTAAAACTAGTAGATATATAGCAGTCATGATAATAAGATTTTTTCTCAAGTTTCAATGAAAATTTTGGATTTAATTAACTCGAATGAACATTACTTTTTTAATATTTTAATTTCGTTTGTAGTAGCTTTAGGGGAAAAAAATCAATGATTCGAAACATTACAATTGTAAAAACTACTAAAATGGTTGCCACTTGGAATGAAACATTTTGACAGCGAATAAATATCACAAGTCGAGATGCGTCTCAGATATCTGCACCTTCGTCCAGTGTCAAAGTATATATTGAAATAGTTAATTTTTTCTCCTAATGTTATTACTATTTCAGACGAATTACCATCAATGAAAAGGAATGCAGTTTAGCGGGAAAGACCAATTATTGAAAAGTATGTGCTTTTAACGGACGAAACATGCGGGTCGCTTCAAATATATTCAGTTTACTTTTCAAAAATGGTTTCATTTTCTTTGCAATCAACCAAACAACTATAAGCCTTGCTTTGACAATGGTAAATGGTTGTTTTAACAATGAGACAGACATCTTTTCCTGAGCTTCCAGATGCAATATAAATGTAATTAAATAAACAATTTTATTTCTTTACTCAAATTTGTGTATTCACTACTTTATCTGAGGGTGCCCTTTAACACAGTCTCTCTACAAATTAAACGCTGATTTTGATTTCTGCATGCTAAATTCATCTCCTGAGATCATTATGTTTCCAGTTTTCAGCAACAGCAACGATTTTTAAAAACCATCCTGTGAAAAGTTAGTAAAAAAGGAAAAAAAGGCCGTTTAGAGAATATTGTTACATTAATTAAAACACTAAAACATATTTTTTAAGCTTTAAGCAATTTAGTATTCTAGCTTTCAAATGATGAATTATTTAATATATAAAATTATCAATACTTAACATATTTAAACGTTTTAAGATAAAAATAAATTCACATCTCAAAATTTACAACTTTTTTTTCAATTTAATGTTTTATTAAAATTACACTAATTCTTAACTCAATTTGCAATATTAAATATATGCTCACGAATATATTTCAAGATTACTTTAGGGGGGAAAATGTGACATCTTCAGATTTCACTTTTTTTCAGGGAACCAATCCGCTAAAACTAAAATAATCATATATATGAATTTATATTATATGAAACATATTAAAATAAATATCGCAATTGAGAAACTGAATATCAGCAAGTTCTCTAACATTAAGTGCATAGGAAACTAATGTTTCTTCAAACATCAATTACTGTAGTATAATGTATGGTTTTTTTTAAATTTCCAATGGCAGAGGGGTAGGAAAAAAATTTTAATCACAAAAGAACAAGAATATAAAAATAAAACAGTCATTTTCTCAATCTGTATCTTGCTTCTCAATATAGGTCAGCAACAGTTGTTCCGCTAAGAGCTCTGCAATAGAGAATGAGGTAGCCATTTATGATAAATTGGCCTCAACAGATGGGGCAGTATATATCAGAAGCCAGCTTGAACCTGCGTAAGTAAGCGGTAAGACAGCCATGTTCCATGAAAAGTCGGAACAGAGGTACGGCCACGTCGCATGGGCAAATAGAAATGATATCTGGGTCGAGATCTTTCCACTTTTTTTTAGAAATTCTTTTTAATAGTTGGATGTAGAAATTAGAAAGGGTTTTTCTTTTAAAAACTCGTTTAAACGTGGAAAAAGGGGCCGGGTTATTATTGACTTGGATTATGTGTATAAGTTTGATTTTTTTTAGAACTAAACTATAGTTTATATTAACTGTGTGGGAAACGCACATAATAACCGTTTACGTTCCTGTCATACAACTCAGCACGTTTTAGTGTCATAGACATTCAGCTTATAAAAATACAATGGTGTATCGGTTCCTCACTTACAATACGCTGTTTTCCGTTCGGTATCAACATTCCACAATTCTATATTAAAGAAGGCAAGTATTGGTGGATTGGTTCTTTATTGCATAACTGGCGCATTCAATTTTCACATGAAATTCATCAATGGTTGCAGAAGAAACCGACTCTTTCATTAACATTTGGCGTTCGAGGATATCTATTATAGAACTGGAGCTCCACATGTGCAATACAAAAATGACACATAAAATGTTTTATTTATTTAATGTTTTTATATACATAGAGAAATAAAAGTTATAATAAGAGTAATATATCTCTTGGAGGGCAGCGAAATTTAACATTTCGAAGGGAGTGTTGGCAAAGTCAGATTTTTATTTATCAATAACAACAGCAAAGTTTTTAAGCCATATTATTTTCAAACCTTTTTTTAAATTTTATACACTTCTTATTCGCAGAAATATAGGATTTGATAATAAGGATCCTTGTTATGTATGCAAATTTGAACATATTTGAGTATTAGACACTCATATAACTTAAACAAAATAACAATTTTAAGTTTTAGATAATTTATAGCTCTCTCTCTCTCTCTCTCTCTCTCTCTCTATATATATATATATATATATATATATATAATGATACGCTGTGAACGATGATGGCTTATAAAAGTAACAAAGCACCAAACATTCCTTTTTTTAATTTTTTGTACTTTTATTATTTTAACTAATAAATTTTTTAAAAAAAATCTCTATCACAAATTATGACAATTAAAAAATAACATTATCAGTCTCTTAGTGCAATGGGGTGTACGATATTTTTAGTGAGTCCACCTTTAGCCAAAACAAACAAACTGGATGGTTTACCCACGCGAGAACATGCCACGTATAATTGTCCGTGTGAAAAACACGGTGTGCCCAAATCTAAGCCACAAACAGACATCGTTTGGCCTTGAGACTTATTGACTGTCATTGCGAATGCCAATCTAATTGGAAATTAAATCCGTTTGAATTCAGTTGGCACATCTGGATTAGTGGTAGTAATACATCTGCTCCTCGGAACTTGCCATTCAAAATGCTAGCTTCAACAACGTTTTTCATCAATTGTTTAATGATTAATCGCGTGCCATTGCACAGCCATGATGGATTAAATTTACGAAGCAAAATAACCTGAGATCCAACCTTCAGTCGTAAATGGTACGGTGGCATGCCTTCAAATCCAATGAGCTCAAAAACTCTGCTGGATAATTAACATCTTCGTTGGTATCGCAAACTGTATCAATAGATTTGTATGACGTCAAGCCCCTGGCAACAACTGTTGTATCTTGAAATTCAAATCGCTGAAGTCCACATTTTTTACTACTAAAATTGCTCTTTCTGCCAGCTACTCATGATTCAAGTATTGTGTGTGTATATCGGGAAATATCTGGTCAATGAGAGCATTCTCGTTTAATAATAAATAAACTAATAGATAATAAATAAGAACTGAAAATGCCTGAAAATATGCAGAAATGGTTTATACAGGTATTACAATAGTTGTTGTTGGCGAGAGCTCGTGACACGTGTTGAAAACTATTGATTTATATGAGATCACTTATTTAACTGAACGTGAGAACTATCTTGAGCAAAATAGGAATAAATAGTTATATGTACAAAAAATAGGGAAAAAAAGGAAAACTTTGCACTTTCACTTGCATTTTTTTTACTCGCCAAATTTAGTGATTTCTGATAAATTAATAACACGCAATTAATAATGAAGAATATATAATATGAACATCGCTTTTATTTTTTTCTAAGGAAGTTATGCTTATTGAACTGAATAATTCAAAAAAAAATTTTCGAAATGGGAAAATTTTGCATGTTAAAAAGAGTTATATACATTAGGCATTATTTTAAAGTAAACTATAAGTTTTATGAAAGAGAACAAAAATTTTGATACAGATAAATATTTTAAATGAATCTCAAAAATGTATTGAATACATTCTTTCATCTTAATCTGGCATTAATAATGATTTAATTTTGAAAATTATATAAAGAAAAAATATTAAGCAAAAATATTAAGCAATATTGAAGCAAAAATAACTTTTTCACTCGCATTTTTTTTCTCACCAAATTTACTGATTTTCGCATGTTTAAATCGGAATTTTTTGATGTAACCCTTGAGTTAAATGTGAAGTGGACGGTGAAACAGTTGAAAGATATTTGGCGCGAAACCATTTTTTGACGCCAAGGCTTGGGTAACTGTAAAATCGCGTATTTTTTATTAAAGTTTTTATTTTTTAGGGCTTAATTTTTAAGTTAATGCCTTCAAACTTCACACATTAATTTAAAAAACGAAGTACTTTTAAATAAAAAAAAGGTACAAAAAATATTGTTTAAATTATTTCTCGCAAAAACGATATTTTACGAAAATCACAAAAAAAAAATTTTAAATCCGTAATGTTTAAGCAATTTTTTCAATCTTCGTACAGAAGTTTGATAACATTGTTCTACAGACGCAAAAAAAGTTTCGTATGATAATCTTAATAAATAACAAAGTTATTTAATGTTGAGTTAAAAATTTTAACAATTTTTCGAAAAATCTTAAAAAAAAAGTTTTGGGCATTTCATTCTTTAAATGACTGGTTCTAAGAGAAAAGGCTTGAAGTTATTTAGTGTAGAATATCGTTTTCATAACTCGAAAATAAATTCATACGCAACGATTTAGAAATAATTTTCATAAAAACGAATCAGTTTTAACCTCTTTTTAAAAAAAAATCGTAAAAAAGAGAAAATATCATTATTTGTAAAAAAAAATATACTGTAATGTGGCGAAATAAATTAACTTTCCGATTCTGTAATAATTTTTTGTCTGATTTTAAAGCTAAAATTGGATGGCTATTTTAAAATGGTCGGAAAAAGTGGGATCTTCACTCGGCAGAAAACGGAATTGAAGTTTAGCTAAATAAAAAACCCTCAGGAGTAAACAAATTAGGCGTTTTAAGGTTTTTAATTAATATCCTCTCAACCAATTGCAATATCGGAATGAAAATAGTTTACGTCCTATTCTCAGACCAACTGAATATACGCACAAAATTTCATAAGATTTGGTCCAGTCGTTTCGGATGAGTTTGGCTACCAACACTGTGACACGAGAATTTTATATATTAGATATAGTATATATATAGCTTTTTACCTTTTTATGATGACATGTTCAAAAGAATGAAGGAAGTTAATTCGGAACCCCTCTAGAATATTTCATTTTATTTCACATTGTTTTTTTTTCTTCTTCATATATAATGGCATGCTTAAGAAAATGAAAGGAGTTATTCCCCAGAGTACGTTACCCACAGAAGGTTTCCTTTTGATTCTTCTACAAATATGTTCAATGTCAGAAATGAGAAGAACTGGTGAAACAAAAAAGCAACGCATCTTAGTTTAAAATATATAGTGCAATGATAAATATATGTCTAAAATTAGGCAACAAATCCGGTTCCTAAAAGTTATAATATTTATTATTTAATTTATTCTGTGATGAATATTAATAGTTTTTAGTACTTCGTCGTAAGAGATTACAGAGCATTTTTCATTTAGTCTCTGTGCATTCCCATTGTTTTCAACATAAACAAATCCTATATATTTCGATATTGTTATCCATTCGAAAAAAATCTTGTCTTTTTTCATTCATTTTCTCTCATGCGAAAATAATGTTTTTTCAACACTGTGTAACAATTTTAATAATAAAGTAAGAATATGAAAGTCATTTCTCTCTCTTCTTAATATTGTATTTGCAGAAAATTTCCTTGAAGATATGCTTATGCTTTTCGTACTTGCTTTCCTTAGAGAATTTCGTGTACAAATTGAAATAAAGTTTGTTTATGTTACCGTTAAATTGTAGAATAACGAGGTATTTAATGGAATAACTAGAGAAGTCAGTTAAAGCAATTAAAAATAAAAAATTTCATACTTTACTTAGTTATTCTATGAATTAAGTAATGATAGACCGTTAAAGTAAAAAATAAAATATTTCAAAGTTATTTTATAAATCTATTGATCATAAATAGCTAAAATTTCTCGAAAAATTTAACATGGGTTTTTAATTTAACTCTGGACCCCTACCATAGAACAAATTGGACAAAAAGATGTAGCTTAATGAGGAGAACTTATGGTTAGAGTTTTAAAGCAGAGATTCAAATATCCTCAAACAGGTGACGATATTAAACAATTTAAAATACTTTAAAAACTTGAAATGGGGAAGAGAAAATAGAATTATTGCAATAAAATTATATGTGCAGAAATTTCATAGGAATATATAACGAATGAGACAGGTAGGAATGACCCATTTGACCTAGGATTCGAGATATAAAGGAAATAGCCCTGTAGGGGGGGTGAGCACCTGAGGAGGTCGATTTCTCGTATACTTCGCGTTATGACGTAAGACTATTGGACCTCCAAACATCAAGACTCTAGCTCAATTCCAAAGGGGAGCAAAATTTTTACCAAACTCCATAGAAATGACATGGTAACATGATATGTTTGTGCTGGAACCCTTAGACTGTAGCGGTACCATCTATATAAGCCAGTAACTACCTCCGCACCACGGGATCATTTTGTGTAGGAATAAGTTACTCGCTTCGATCCAAAGGTACCTGGTTCTATCCTACTGATAAGCCCGCACTTCATGTGACCTGGCTGAACTCAGAAAGAGCAACGTTCTGAACTGTCGTGGCGCCATCTACCTGCAAGCAAAGTCGTCGAACCTCTCGATGCAGCAAAGTCGTCGAACCTCTCGATGCAGCAAAGTCGTCTCACATATGAGCAATCAACAAAGCCGTCAAACTCATGACGCAGCAGCAAAAACACGCTGATTAAAAAACAAAATACATCGTTCGTTCGCCTCCACCGACCACTGGTGGGTGTATGTAGCGTACCATCTATATAAGCAGTAACTACTCCGCACACGGTGATCATTTTGGTGTAGTGATAAGTTATTTGGTTCGGATCCAAAGTACTGGTTCTATCCTACTGATAAGAGCGCCACTTCAGACCTAACAAAAGAGATCCAAGAGGATAAATGGATGCGTCTCGCCGAATGAAACTAGTGGTTCAAATCTCAAAGCAAGAACTCAAATACACATTTCACGATATTACAGATTTAAAAAAAATTAAGTTTTTAAAAGTTAGAAACGTTGAAATAAAACACAAGGAATGACCCTATGAGCAAGAAATTTGGTGCGAATGTATAATGGAGGCAGAGAGATAAAATGAGTTAGGTCCGAGCGGACTGAGAGGCTCAGGTATCCAGCTACTGGCAAAAACCAGTGGGGGGGGGTCACATCCCAGGGTACCAGAAATAGAACGGTCTAGTTCAGTCAATCCTTTAAATATCAACCCTATATCATATTAAAAAAGGGGAACCTCATGAATAACATGGGGATTTTATATTTTAGTGTGTAAGCCCTCCCCTGCCCAAAGCAGGTTTCGGCCGTTACTTGTTCCTAATCGGAAAGAGAATCCGATTTAAATAACTTTCGAGTGCCATATTTCATATTTTAGCGATGAAATAATCGTTATTTTATAGAATATCTAGTTAAATCATAAAATTCAATAATTTTATATGCTTTAACTGACTTGTCCAGTTATTTATGAAATAGCTAGTTATTTTATGAAATAACGGATTTCACACTTCAACGGTAACATATATATCATCGAAACATATTTCGCTTTCAATCATCCTTAAAATTCAATAAATACCATGGGAAAACTATATATATATATATAATTCATAAATATATACAAAATAGTTATAAAACCTAAGATAATTATAACTAGTCAAGATTGTAAGAAGTATTAGCCACAGTAATACTATAGCTAATTCCTGGCCTTAGAACCAAGATTGTAAAGTTTTGCGGCCAGCCAACCTTCACCTGTATTTGCCAATACTCTGGCCCATACGAAAAGTAAGGGAGAACACTGGGACAACGAGTTACAATGCTTGTTAAGAGTCAAACGAAGCGCGACATAGGGGTACGATAGTATTTAAATAGGGAACAACAGAAGAGATAGCTAACAGGCAAATACCCTAAATGTCGTGATTTACGATGTATTCCAGGAATACAACTGGTTCTGCGCTTATAGACAGATGTGGTACAAGGTGTAATGGGAAAGTTTAGTGTCTGGAGGGAAAAGATGTTGAAACATTACATCACCTTGCATCATGCAATTTTTACGTAAAATGCTACCAATATAACTGTCTATTTTTTCAATTTGATTCCATGTGTATTATAAACAGAAAGGGTAAAGGTTCATTTGACATAAAACTGGTTAAATCCAACATTTTAGAAAACAGTCCTCAGCCTGTAATCTTTATATTACTTCAGCATATTTTAAAAATTTATACCTAAATAAGAGAGTTTTGTCTCTAAAGTACAGGATATTAAAATTTATTCAATGTACCTGAAAGACTGTATAATATTTACAGATGTAATAAAATAACGATAAGCTCGTTAAAATAATTTTTTTAAATCCATTAAAAGTTAAACTAAGTTATTATCTCATGAGCTAATAGTTAACAAGACTGCTTTTATATAAAAGCAAAATCTAAAAAATAAGGAAATTTTAAATAATATTTTAATTACATTAAATTTTGATCTCTATATTTGAATTGCAGTGTATCTGCAGTGTTTCATTCAGTGTTCCCTTTTTCTTTAAATCAAAATGAATCGAATATTTTTTTTTAACTAAAAGAGCATAAAATTATAACTGACATATAAATTTTTCTAAAAGAAGAACGTCTTAATTAAATAAAAAAAATCAGAGTTTAATTAAAAGCTATGTTTACACTTCAAAGGTCTTTTTATCAATCCATTCCTTACAAAGCACTATATTCAGTCTTTTCAAATTCATCAATGAAACATTTTTTTCGCATAGGATATATTTTAATGAGAAAAACTTGAATAGCTAAAAGAACATTAAAAAAATGAAAATTCAATTAATTGCATCAATAAAAAACATTAAAAATGTGTATAATGTGTAACATATTAAACATATTATCTTCATTGTATTTTTAATTTAAGATTAATTCATTAGAGATTCCAGAGTTCACGATGAAATCATATCATCCTCTGAATTCAAACTCTACCCTTTAAGTTTATAATTATGTGCAATAACACACACACACAAGTGTGTGTTTTTTACACATGCCTACAACTTCAAGAGAAATATTCTGAAATGGGAATTAGAAACTTAATTACTTTAAAAAATAACGTAAAATGGTAAAAATAATTACCTTTAAATTTAGAGAGTGATTAATATACGTGAATAATGTTTTTAATAATTTATAAGTTTATTTTCAGTAAAAGAAAAAATAGATTTTTTTTTTCTACTATTCACAAAACTTCCAATTGAGTTTTTTCCTGCTATTGAAAAATAATTTAACGCAACAATTTGCTTTTGTTTTTATTTTAAAGATAACATTATATTTATATATATATATATATATATATATATATATATATATATATATATATATATATATATATATATATATAATATATATATATATATAAATATATATAATATATATATATATATATATATATATATATTATATATATATATATTATATAATATATATTATATATATATATATATATATAAAACATTGGAATATATATATATATATAATATATATATATATATTCCAATGGTTTTTTTTAAATTGTTTATTTGAAGTTCTAAACACTTAATGAAATTGGAACTATTGGTTCCCATATTTCATATAAAATTCAACAATTAAATGTTTTAATTAAATATTTAAATATGTTACTTTCATCTTAAATCAAGGAACAAATATTTGCTTGTAAAGATAGTTGTATGGGTATTAAAGCAAAAAAAAAAAATTCCTTGAATAGAAAAACTAGAAATTTCTCAAACTTTTGAAAAACATTTTGTTTGATTTTTTTTTTTTTTTTAGTATTCAGTAAAAACAAATATATTGAACTGTATTTGCATATGTTGACTATCTACCTTACAAACATTATGAGTACAGTTAAATATATTTTTTCATGTGTTGTATAAAATATTCTTACTTTTAAATTTTAACTTCAAATACGGTGAATGACTTAGGTTCGTTCTATATCTAATATTACGGTAGTTAGAGCAGTAACGAAAATATAGTTATTTTTGAAAAATATTCTTCTTTGAATGGTAAAAATAAATTAAAAAAATTAAATAGAAGCAAAAGTAATTCTTCTAAAACTCATCATATTCTGACAGGATTGATTTGCACAGAATTTAACATTATTTATCCTATTGCTTTACTGCTGTGAGTTATTTTGCAATGTAGTGTATAATGAAATCAAAGAAGGAATGCACCCCAAATCGGTATTTGTACATCAAAAATTAAAATTTAATTCTTGACATAAAATCAGACATAACACTAAGAAATAAAATACAAGACAAACTGAAAAACTAGAATAACTTCAACACTGATGCTCATTCACACTGTTATAATAATATTTCATGTCATATATATATATATACACACACAAAATAGTTATAAACCTAAGATAACTTGTCGAGATAGTAAAAAGTATATATATTAACAACAGTGATACTATGGCAAACTCATGGCCTTAGGAAGCAGGACTGTAGGTTTAAGAAAACAATTTGCGGGCTAGCCAACATTCATCTGTATTTGTCATTACTCTGGGCCATAGGGAAAGTACGGAATATCAGGAGAAATTTAATTATTACAAATAAAACCACAATCTATTAATATAAAACGCTAAAATTATAGCCTATAATAATTTTTAGTATATGTTAAAATCAATGCTAAAAAATCTAGATGAAAAAATTTACTACTGAGGAACAACAACTATTTTTCCCGCGCGATAGAAAGGAGAATATCAGTAAGGCATAAAATTAGTAAATTAGGATAAAATAACATTAAATATATATATACACATTTAAAAATTCTAAATATTGTTTTAAAATTTATAGAAAATAAAAGTACAACCCAGACATAAACAATTAATTTGGAATAAAATATATTATTATTTATTTATTTAACATGTGGCGCTAATCAATTAACTGTATAACTAATTAAATATGCTACTGAAATTATATACTTTCATTTCACTGAGAACTATTAGAATTAAATTGTAAAGAAAATTAGCAGGGTATCCATGTTTAATAAATTTATTAAAATACAAATATATATTAGATTTATCTCTAACTAATATACATTATTACAATAAATATAGTTAAAATAATATTTCTATATAAAGATATTGATAAATTCGATTTCCATTATGGCAATATAAGAATGTTAAAATTAAAATCATCTCTTTTATCATAAATATTTTAATATATATCTATATATATATATATTATATATATATATGTAATATCTACGATACATATATATATATATTATGTGTGTGGTGTGTGTGTGTGTGTGTGTGTGTGTGTGTGTGTTGTGTGTGTGTGTGTGTGTGTGTGTGTGTGTGTGTGTGTGGAAATTGATCCTTCAGCGCCTTCAGGTACTGTCAGTATTTAAGATCAAATATCATACTCTAAGACTGAAATTTTGCGTGGTATAAACATGACCTAAATCTGTATTTTTTTGCGTGAATTGCATAATTAGTTAACAGTGGACCTCCACATATTGTCTCACGTTTAAATGCTTCAGCTTCTTCATGAGCCAAGAATATGTGAAAATCTGTCAAAGAACAACCACATGATAATTTTTTTTATGGTCAACAATATGTTATTATTACAGAATAAAATTTTTTTGGCAAAATATCACAGGACTATATCTTCTCGTACTTTTATTCTAAAATTTGAATAGTATATGTGGGAATTTGAGATTTAAATATAAATATTTAAAATCCATCTTCTTCTTAGTTTACCTACATCTTTCCTGTATTCTAATTCTCTTTTATATAAAAATTTAAAATCTCAGAATTATATAGTACCTTTTTATTTTAGCAAAATCCATCACTCATTCTCAGACCGATAGTTATATCAAGATAAAGTCACTTTGGGGGTGGGTGTCTTAGTAAAAAGAGGAAAACTAATGCAAAGTAGAAATCAAAATAGTTATACAAAATAATGTATAAATAAATATTATGGATCAGAAATTAAATCTGCGTCATCTCCAAGAAAAAAAGAAACATCAATATATATTACTCATTTTCAAATTCAACTGAATCTACCCATCACTCTCGCTTCGTGATTGAATCTGAGATGAGTCTTCCATATAAATACTTCAACATTTTCATCAGTTTTCCTAAACCAACTTTAGAGGGAGGATCCAACTCAGACTCTTTGAATGAAGTTTTAGGGTAACACAGAATTAAATTATTTTAAATGAAGCAAATATAAAATTAAATGCTCCACAAAATACTACAAACGAATTGTTCTTTAAAACATTTGCATTTGGATGAAATCTATAATTATAAATGAAATGCGCTTTTAGTTTGTGCTAACTTAGTTGGTTTTCCTAGATTAATTTTAACTTTATTAAGGCGACTGAAAATAAAATCAGTTTTTTGGTAAAGTTTTGTAAAGATTACGTATTTCATCATACTGAATAAACCGTTAAATTATAGACAGGAAATCAAGTCAGATGATTTGCATTTCTTATATTTCTTTATCAATACACTACTTTTTTTTAAAAAAAATAAAAGGTTTATTTAAAAAAAATACACAGACTTTAAAAAAAAAATCAGAAAAATCAGACTTCGTACATACGAATCTTTGGAAAAGGCACTTTTAAAACAGTTTTGGCATGAATACATATTCAAATTAGTATGTTTGGGGGTGGAAAGCAGGGGTGAATTTCAAAGTTTTCCTACCCATTGAATGTAATGAAAAGAATAAATTATTTTACTGTCTGATAGCAAACAAATATATTCTACATTTTTTTCTGTCTAGATGCATTTTAATATCACAGGAGTGGAGATATTTTTTTTTATTACAATTAACCCAAAAATATATTGGCAAAATTTCAATAGCTCTTTTTGCAGAGAGGATCCAGATAAACCCATTACAGAACAAGAAAATATAAAAGAAATTATTCCGAGGAAAGTTGAAAAAAAATGTTAATGGTAAGAAATATTTTAATAATATGCGGATCCCGATGACACATGCAAACTTAAATAGTAAGATAATTATTTTTATTTAATTCTGAATAGTTCCGTTTTAGAAAATTAATAATTAATCAAACCGACTGTTGGATTATTATGGCAAATACTTTTTAATAACTTTTTAAAATACTTCTTTAAAAAAGAAAAAAAATTAGTTGTATTCAGTTTTACTTTATGTAAAATAGAAAATTAACGCACAACACATATGTAATATCAGTAATAAAAATCTTATATTAAAAGAATGTACAGTGGTTAAATTGAAATTCAGTTGTTTGGTCATAAATTGAATCTACCTTGAATTTCTCATGTAGAGCAGCGGTCATAAACTCGTGG
Organism: Trichonephila clavata; assembly: GCA_019973975.1. Taxonomy (NCBI): domain Eukaryota; kingdom Metazoa; phylum Arthropoda; class Arachnida; order Araneae; family Nephilidae; genus Trichonephila; species Trichonephila clavata. Next base: position 38,035 of record BMAO01029841.1, on the reverse strand, counting down.
ACCGGTCTGGGAGTCAGTGTATCCGGCAGTCCAATGAACATTAAAATGATTCTATCTTATTTACTGTGGTGCATTTCTCTCCAATTCCATGGAAATCACTGCATATATTTATTCCAATTTTAAATTATTTAATATTCATTATTTCGTGTAAATGTATTTTATTCCAAAGGCATGTGTAGATTCAATTAAATTAAATTTGTTAAATCAAAACAATCTAAAATGCAAACAATTAGCTATCCCGTCCCCCTAGAGTCAAGGAAAAATTAACGAACGTTGGCCAGTCCACGGGGAAGAAAAGGTTGAGAAACACTGATATAGAGTAACTCAGATTGAAAATGAGTCTCTTGGTAATGTTTGAAAAAGAAAGATGAACTTATCTCTTACGTCTCTTAAATGTTTTTAAAATTATAAAGCTCCTAATCAATACTATTTCAGTTTATAGAGATAAGTTCATCCACACCAAATATATTAAGCTGTTAAAGCAGTTTTGCATAATTTAACCCAGGAGTGGGGGATGCGGGATGCAGAGCAACCCCAGACTTACGAAATCGTTAATTCTGGGAGAACTGTCCATTTGTTACCAATTACCTTGTCAGTATCCTCCTATAAGACAGTCTTTTCATGGGAACTAAAATGTATATGTCAGATATCTCCCTTTTTGGGGGAGGAGCAAACGTTTTTTTACAATCATAAGGTACTTGTTTTGAATGAGTTCCCCACGCATCCACTTTTATTCCAAAATACTTTCTATGAGCATGTTACATTTTCTCCCTGTGAACAGCTAAGTGGTTTTGATTGCTATGTTGTACGACTTATTATGGTTTATAAATGTAAATGAGCAGAAAATTAAAAAAAAAAGAAATGGGCATCTGTGATCTTTATTGATGAATGTTGAATCTGATCAAACAAGGGAAGAACATGTTAAAATAATGCATATTAATCATGGTAATGAAAGTAAATTTGAAAAAAGCGATGAACATGAAACGTTTGAGTTGAAAGAAAATTTCCAAATCCTACCTAAAGAAAACCATTAAAAAAAATACGAAGAGCTTTACCACAAGACACGCTTCAACCAGTCAAAAAGACATAAGCAAGAAAAGATTCAACATGAAATTTGTTGATCATCAAAGGACAGTAAAATTACAATAACTTGAATAAAATATGACAGATTTACCTGCAAATAACATTCCTGAAATGCTAGTGAAATATAACTGTGGTTTGTGCCCATTATTATATTAGTCATGCATAGATGTTGGAGGAAGATACGATCATACCGCTTCAATCCCTCTATGCATCTCCAGTTGTTTTATGCCGTAAGAATAATGGTTTACCCTAGAGGACCCAGACGCTTACAGATTCGCGATAGATTATCGCAACTCAATAACCAAATATCCTAGATATTCTTTACCGCTCATTAATGATTTCATTACAAATATTCCCCATACCCGAATTATGTCCACTCTTGACTTAATGTCCGGATACTCTCAGCTAGCGGTAAATCCGAAAGATATTATTAAAACGGCCTTCGTGACCAAAACTTGTACATTTGCATTCATTCGCATGCCCTTTGGTCTCTCGGGAGTGGTTCCAAATTTTCAAACACTATTGAGATAATATTCAAACCGATCCTGGGGCGTTTCGTGAGTGTGTACATGGATGAAGTTATAATATAGTCTCCATCGCTTACACACCACGTAAAACATTTAAGGGAGGTCTTTCAATTATTACTAGAAGCTGGTCTATCTTTAAACCGAGAGAATTGTCGTTTCAACCCAGAAACCTTAAAATATTTAGGTCTAGTTATTAGTAAGGAAAGGGTTTAAACTGATGAAGCCAAAGTAAAAGCGATTAAGAAAATTAAACGTCCGAAAAATTCTCGAGAGGAAGCAAATTTTTTGGGTATGACAGGATGGTATCAGAAATTTATTAAAGATTACGCGGATCTTTGTGAACCCCTATATATGCTACAGAGAAAAAATTCTAAATTTGTTTGGTCTGAGGAAGCTCAGGCAGCCTTTGATCACATAAAAAAGCCGTGACAGAAGTGACTGTTTTAAAATTACCGGATTTCAATAATGCATTTGAATTGTTTAAAGATGCCAGGGCAGTTGTGGTTGGGGCAGTTTTGACCAATTGCATTCACATTCCGTATCCTAAGTAAGGATGAGCGAAATTATAGCGGATAAGAGTGAGAGTACTTAGCCGTCATTTGAGCGTTCACACAAATACCGCACTTATTTCGGGTCACTGCCGGTAAAAGTCATGACGGATCACGCAGCTCTTACTAAGTTAATGAACGGGAAAAATTTGTCCAGTAGGAATTTATCCATCGTTCAACGTGTAATGGGAACATCGCCCAGGTACTCAAAATGAAGTGGAAGATTTGTTGTCATAAAACCCATATGAAAGTATATCGGAACCGAAGATATCTTGTGCTGTTATTAGGTCCTTGGGGTTGTCACCGAGGGAACAATTAATTGAGGAACGAAGAAATGCCAGATAATAGTTCTGTTAACGCGGCAATCTGCAAGATTTGGTCCCACGAGTTTATATTAATTGACGTCTTATTATTCTATGCGAAATATACTACCACTTTTGAAAAACTAAGGTTGTATATGACGCGAACTCTTAAAAGTGATACAATGCGCGAGTTCCATGACAAGGCAATTTCTGGACATCTAGGTAAAAAGAAAACATACCTAAGAATGAGGGACATGCGTTACTTTCCCTTTATAAGGAAATATATATATATAAATATGTCTCCGCCTGTGAAACGTACCAGAGAATTAATTATAAAAACGCGTTACCAGCTGATTGATTAATACATACAGTAACGAATTATCCAAACGAAATATTATTGTTAGATTTATTAGGCCCAAACGCAGCTTCTAGACCGAAACGAATCAAGCAGTGACAATTAACTGTACTCTTCTACAAATGATTTCTAGTTTTGTAAAAGAGAATTATGAGAACTGGGAACAATTTCTTAAACAGTTCGCGTTTGCACTTCAAACGGATGTTCACGAAACAACTGGTAAAATGCCAGCCTAATTACTTTTGGATCAAAAACTAATTACTCCATTTTAAAAGTTAGTGATGGTAAAGGGCAGTTCAAACTTGGTGTGTGGTAATATCGAAAAATTAGTCTAGGAGGCGTGGAGGAATACTAAGGTGCAGCAGGAAAAATGGGCAAAGTATTATTTTAAGAGGAGACAGGAGGTTCATGTTAAAGTTAAAGATCTAATACTAGTTTAAACGCATCCCTTAAGCTCAACTTGTAAGAAATTAGTCGGTAAATTCTTGTTGAAATTTGAAGGACGTTATGAAGTTTTGAAAGTCGAGAATAACAATGTGTGGTTATTTGGAAGTTAGGCAAACAAATCACGGTGAATGTAGTTTAGGAGCGGATGTATCACCGAAGGTAAAGGGAGGAGAGAGTAAGAGAGACAGAAGGATTGAATACTAGTAGACTTAGGACAGCACACATGGAAGGATTAAATAGTAGTAGACCTAGGACAGCGCATACAGAAGGATTGGAAGGTAGTTGATCTAGGATAGCACAGGCTGAAGGATTTGATAGTAATAGAAGATCCACTTAAATAGAAATTGAGGGCAGTATAGGTGTAACCAGGGAAAAGAGCAATATAGGGAAGAAATGGCGAGAGAAGTGAAGGAGGAATCCAGAATCAACTGGTTCGTTCACGAGTAAAACAATATTTCTCAACAAAAGAAGGCCGCAAAGAACCCAGAAGTGGGGGGGGACAAGAGGAAGGTGCCATCATCAATCCTGTCTAGGCCATCAACAAGAAAGAGGACTAGGAGATAAGTCATTGGAAGGTAAGAGGAGGACAGTGTATGTTCTGGTTAATCACCATGAGCTGGGACAGCAAATGAAAGATAGACCCGGTCCAGAGAAATCCAGCCTAGAAGAGCATGCCTCTATGACCTGAGCAGTCGAAGTCCATTTGCTAAAAAACGAGAGCAAATCAGGAGAAGTATACAGCCATACCAATGACGTAGCAAGTGAGAAACTATCCAGGGAGACTATACTGAGCGTAGGAGCCCAAGTGTCCAGGATCATTTGGACAATCACCCCTGAGATCAGTCAGCTTGGAGGTCCTGGGCAGAGACTCATCACACACTGAAAGGATCTGAAAATGAATTGCCAGGATGTAATGTTTTGTTTGGTTCTTTATTGACAAGCAGTCAAGACATATTTCACAGAACGTGTCTCATTTTCTTAAAACGTTTAACTGTGCAAAAGTCGTCACTGGGTTGAGTGCATTTTTCTTGCTGTTTGAAAAATGAACTTTTGTATATAATTTTTTTTCAAAAAGTGGAAAACATGTTTATTTACATTTAATTTGCTACAAGATAAGACTTGGCTTTTATGTGAAATATCCTTGTATTGTTTTTTATAATATTGTATATTTGAAAGTTGTATATATATATATATATGTGTGTATGTATGCTTATATTGAAGTATGTAGGTATATAATAGCTGTTTTGGGGCCGCGGCGTAATTAGGAAAAACTTTTTTTCGCACTAACAGTGTAGTGCGAATGGATGGGGAGTTTTGGGAGGAAAAACCAGATGATGTGTTTATTTAAATTAAAATGTATATAATTAAAATAATTGGTATTATACATATAAGTATGAAAACTGAATGCTGTCAATATATATATATATATATACTATGTAAACAACTATAATTATCTTAATACTGATTATGCTATAAAAAATATTGTTGCTAAAGAGAACAAGCAATTTTGTTTAATTACTCATGAGTATGTTAATAAATATTTTAATATCACCAACTCTAATAATAATTCTTCTATTGTTGATTGTCATTATACCCCGAATATTCATTTTCGCTACAATAAATGTAAAGATAAAAGATGTAAAACATGCCCCATGATCAATTATGAACAGTTGGATACCAACTCCAACTTTATATTCTGTAAATCTTTTAATTGTGTCTATATGTTGAATTGTAAAAAATGTAATTATAAATATATTGGTCAGACTTCTACACACTTAAATATTCGAATTAATCTTCACAGATCTCATACTAAGCATTACACTAATAAATATAATAACAATAATATTGAAATAAGACACTTTCACCTCCATGGGTTTGATAATATTGATATATCCATTCTCAGAATAGTTCCCTTTTTAAAAGATAGATTATGGTGGGAAAACCATTTTATTCATTTCTATAATACAACATATCCTCATGGACTGAACACATTATATAATGGCAAAAATGTTTTAGAATGCATACAGCAAAAAGATAACAAAGAATTTTTTTATAATTGTCATAATAATAATATTAATAAAATAGCCAAGAGAACAAAAAGAGGTAAAAGGAATAAAAGAAAAAGTAGAGATTCCAAGGATATTACAGCTAAAATTACTGAATTCTGTAGTGATTTTGAAACTGTTTATAACATTAATCAAATAAAAAATTTCATGTTTGGTTTGAATAAAAAAGAAATCAAACTTTTTAATTATATACTTAGTTACGATAACTTTATAGAATGTCAAGCCTTACATGTTATGAAAGATTTTTGTAATTTCTTAATCAGTAAGTTTAATATATCAATACATGATAATGTTTTAAATTCTACAACTGAATACTGTAACATCCCTTTTCATGAATAAATCCTATAATCATGTAAACTTTACTAAAGTGTTTGAGAAGTATATTAAATTTTCCCAGTAAAAAACAATAACATTAAAAAGGCATTTAAATATAATAAGAAAATTGGTAGATCCATCTTCAACTACAATTCTATTGATTTGCAACAAAATAATATTGTATATAATTGTCATAATTATGTAGATTTCATTGATGAATATCATAAACATGTCATATCTGGTAATTTAAATATTATTAAAGATAAAACTCTCAGAGAAATAATGGTTAAGGGTACTGGCTTTAGAATTACGCGTTCTAATAATAATAAAGCTATTAAAGCACAAATTTCTAAAGATATTAATAACTTCATTGCAAAAATAGCAATTAAATACAACTTTCCTTTCGAAGCATTCAATGAGTTTAAATGCAAAGTTTTGAGTAAGTTACTTAATCTTAACTATAAAACTGATAAAAATATTTCTTACAAAGATATAAAACACCAAATTTCAAATCTTCAAAAAGATTTCATTATTGCATATGTAGATAAAGTTCAGGGCAACTATACAATCATTTTCAAATGGTTTTATAACTTTATACTTAACAAACAGTTTCAAAACAATAATGCGTTTATTAAATCTAATAGCAGCAATAGAGAAATCAGTAACCGTATTTCAGCTTTTTATAAAAAACTAGATTTATATACAAAGAATATCAATTTTCATTATATTTTTCTAACACCAAAATTTCATAAGTGTCCAATTAAATTCAGAACTATTACTAATGGTTTTAATACCTATATTACACAACCAGGCAAGGTGTTGCAAAAAGTTATACAACACACTCTAGACAATATCTCAAACTCCATTATTGTAAAGAATAGTAAAGATATCGTTGAGAACATGCAAGGTAAGAGTGTTAAATCTTTGCATAGCTTTGATTTCGAAGACTTATTCAACTCTATTGATATAGAGGATATGATTAAAGTACTTAGAAATGTTTATATTAAATATTCATTGAATAAATTGATAAACTATGATAAATATAATATTATTATACAATTTGTTTTGAAAGAAAATTACATATTTCAGAATGACTCTTATTATCAACAAATTAAAGGTCTGCCACAGGGTGGCCCAGCTAGTAATAGTCTGGCTAATATCTATTTACACTATTACGAGAATGAAAAAATTGATACAGATTCTTGTTACTTTTTTAGATACATCGATAATCTAATTATTTTCAGTAATAAAGTTGTCTTTACTCCTTTATTTAATTATTATCCAACCTACCTGAAATTATTAAAAACCAATTGCAATATAGAGTCAGCAAATTTCCTTGATCTAGAATTAAAAGTTGAAAATAATATGCTAAAAAGTAATATTTTGATAAAAGAGACTCTTTTGATTTTAATGTTATAAAAATGCCATATTGGAATAGTACCCTTCACATTTCAATTTTTAGAAATATCATTCTAAATTATATAAAAAGAAATAATGATTTAGTATCTGAGGAAGTATTGAGAATTAATAATTATAAAAAATTCTTTCAAAGTTGCCTAGACTATAACTATCCAGCTAATTTTATTTATAAATATATGTCATCAAAGTTATAGCTATTTAATTATTTTTATTTAAAGTATTCATTTCTATTTATTTTATAGTATATAATTTTCTTGTTATATTTCTTAATATATTTAGTCTATAGTATATAATATTCTTAATATATGCTTATATTAAGTTTAGTTACTAAAAATATATATAGATGGCGCCTTTATTCTTAGTATTGCTGTGTTTTTTTTTTAATGCACTGAGTCAGTACAATTGTGGAATCTGTATACATCGGATAAGATTAGAGTTTCTTTGCTCATTTACATTATTGTTAATTATGGTTATATTCATTATTAACCTCTCTTGCAAATATTTTTGTTTATACATATTTATATTTGTCTATTTCTTCCGGATTCCTATGGTAATTTAATATTGCAATTTCTATTCTATTGCTGTTATATTCACCCACGTGGGTTTTAGGCTTTTGCCTTAGTTTATACTAGGAGCTATTGTGTAGGAAAAATTTCTGCTGCAGGAGAAGTTGAGATCTCACAAACATTGTTTAATCCTGTTTCACTGTCCTAAACCAGTGACAGCTCGAGAAATCATAATAGTTTTCCCCTCTAGCTACATTTCTCTTTTTTGGTTTGTCATGGTTCCATGTTCTTGGTTCTTCTGATCTGATCTTAGGATTCTTGGGATTTATTAGTCTTCTTTTGAATTATTTACTGCTATATATATATATATATATAATATATATATATATAAATATATATAATATATATATATATATATATATAATGTCATTTTTTTAAATGATAGTAATCCCCAAATTTCATTTCAGGGTAACTGACCCTGATTCCTTAGATATCTTGAAAAATGTCCTTGAAGGAATCAATTGTTGTAGGGAGAAATAGTTTGTATGTTATTACCATTTACAGAGTTGTTATTTTGTAAGTTAAGCGCATAACGAAGCCTTTTCAATGGTTCTTGCACGAATGGTATGCACTGTAGTGATTTTATATTAGAGATGTTCCCATTAAAGCAGCATATCAATTAGATTAGTTCTTTTTGTGTGCTCTCGTGTATCTATGTTCTTGGCATGTGTAGTGAGTTAAATTTAAAAATCTAATTGATAACTTTGTATTGTTAAAGTTTTAACGTAATTTCTATCAGATTGTTAGGACCCTCTGATAAATCACGTTTTCTTCATGGAGGGGGCTGTGACGGATCTCTACGCGTCTTTCCACAAATCCTCTCGGAAAATCTTTGGACTACCATTTACAACCAACCCTTTTGGAAGAAGAAGCCGTTATATGCATATTAGGTCTGGCATATATATAGTATAGGTTTTCCAGCTAGCGAGATCAATAGGCGAATAGATGAATACAGGGATAAAAGGAGTTACCTGAAGATTGAAATATAGAGAAGGTGATGATAAGGAAAGATATCTACCAATCAGTTATTTGTAAACGCGGATAGCGAGTTTCGGGCATTCAATAGTATAAGATATTTGAGTGACTATTGGTTATCGTAGCTAAATTGTAAATTAAATATTAGAGTATTGGATTGATCCATAAAAGGAGAATCAATTTATATATATATATATATATATAATAGAAGTCTTCTCTGAATTCGCGTCTCTCGTAGTTAAACCCACTCTGCTCTTTATTAGAACATGTCATCTTGTTTGAATACTTGAATTGTGTCTGTTTATAATTAGTCTGCTGAATAAATAGCTGAAAATCATGATGGCGAGTCGTCTTTTACTTCCTCTTCCACCTCTAGACGGGCCCCAGAGTAGGTCACGTATGTTACAGAGTATTATTTATAACTTTTTCTCAATATTTATATTTTGACATATAGATAATTTAATCATTTTCACTTGCTATTCATTATCGTACAAATAATCATACAAAATAAACTCGTACACATTTCGTCAAAAAAATAGCATCTAGCTTATATACCATTTAAATTAAACATTTCTATATTTGTGTATAAATTAGAATGAGTTCCAAATAGATATTTTACATTTTTTCTTCGTCATGTTATTAATAACATTAAACTATGTAACACACAGAACAACTACTGCAATAATACGAAATCAAACTTAACACGGCATACATCATGAGATTGAATAAAAAATCAATCTTAACAGGAATTATCTTTGTTATTGTCCCAAATGAAATAATTATTTTGAATTTCACCATCGGATAGGAAAAAATACACTGAATTACCATTAAGAAATAACTCCTATTATTGTATGAGAGAATGTTGTGTTGCATAATAGAGTTTCACTCATAGTGACATACTTATTTTTATTGGAAACTAAAACCCAGACATAAACAAATAACACAAAATACATTGGAGAAAAAAAAACTACAGATTGACTTTGAGATATTAATTACTTCCACTTAGGTCTAAAAATATTTTCCATTGCTGATTAGGATTAGAACTAGTCAGAAAAAGTGGTAATAAAAAAAGCAAAATGATCATTTTATTTTCCCTTTAAATCTAATATCCAATTTTTTACAATATTTATTAATAAAAAAATGCACAAATTGGAAAATATAAGGCGAACATTAAATTCGGGGATTCAAATAAATACGAGTAGAGTTAAGAAAGTATTTCCCTTCTAAATTTAAAGCTTTTCGCGGATTACAATCATATTTCAGGAGAAAAAATACGAAAATAAGAAAATTTTCATGCTTTAGAATTCGACTAAGAACTATAAATCGTAGTAGAATAAAATATCTGTGAAATAGGTTTTTTATTTAAATGCAGACATTACATGCAATTAAATAAGATAAATATTCAGAGTTATTCATAATTCCCTAACGGATTTCATTGCGTCATTATTAAGAAAACTAAAATACGACGAAAATGGTGAAAAGAAATATTTCAAAGAATAGAGTAATAAAATTCAGGATTTATTTACATGCTTTATAGATGTATTATGTGTGAAACCTTGGTTACACAGTATACATCCATGTGATAGTCCAGTCCCTGAAACACCTTACTCTTCATAGTAGGATCAAAATTATTGACGAGACGTGTTATCCGAAAAGTTGGTTCAGTTGACTCTCGATAATTCGAAACTGAAAGGACCAATGAAAATCTTTGAATTATTCAAGAGTGAATTATCAAGAGGGTAAGAAAAAACTCCCAAAATTCACGAAGAGAAAACGTAATAACGCTACAATTGTTCATATGTCGAATATTATTTTAATTTTTTTTTAAATTTAAAATTTGGAATCTAAAATTAACACAAGTTATATTCAAAGTTTACGGATATTACTCCGTAGGATAGACGTTGGGTAGGCTCTTCTAGCCTAATGATTCTTCCAAAACATTCTCGACCAGTTTTTTTTTTTTACTTTTTTTTATCGCTCCTCTCATTTTACTTTCCACACAAACTTTTCTATCATCTTCAACAACACTCATTCACTTGCCTCCAGATCTCTTCTATTCCTAATTGGAAATAAATTCATTTCCTTTCCTGTTCCCTCAGACACTGTTCCCAACACCATTGGCTCTTTTAAGCAGGGCCCAGGCCGGTGAAAACAGGCGTGGCCGATCTATTGTTCGCTTGAAGAAGGAAATCATTAAATATGTCTTTTCACCTAAGGAACCTGCAAAACACAAAGAAGGGGTAGCAGACGGATGGTCGTCAAAAGAGCTACGTCACAGAAAAGACACACATAGCAACACAGCACAAAACATTTAAACTCCATTCTGTTTGCTAGAGAACACTAGATAATAAATGTTCGAATTGTCAAAAGTTTTATGAGATAACTTCCAATTATCGTGTGTTGTAGTCTGTGCAGTCACATATTTTACTTTGAAATATTGAGTGTACCAAAACGTATTATTTTAGTTTGAAATATCGACAGTTTTTATAGGGGCTGAGCCTATACTTTGAATTAGGAAATGGTTAGTATAATCGAAGGTTTTAATTAGCGAGAGTGGACTGTATTTTGCACATGACTAAGTGTTGATTCTTAAATCCATGGAGGTAGAGCTATTGCAGCCGGACGCTTTTATTTAGATGAAAACTTGTGGCAACAATCAGTGCGTGATTTTGTATGGAAGATCATTGCGCACTTTTGTGAAATGTTCTCGGGTAGAAATTCTTAATGAGTGAAGTTATTACTTAGTGAAATATTCTATTATTCTTGAGATATTCCTTTCTAAATCATTCAAGTTATCGTAAAATATATTTCGAAATATCAAATTGTGGTTTGAGTTTTTATTGAGCCAATTTTCAATCAATTGACGGAAGTTCGAAACCAAAACTTTCAAGATTAGAAAAAAAAATGTATTAAGTCCACTAGTTTAACAATTTTGCAGTTTTATTAAATTTTCTTACCTGCTTTGCTGCCTGATTTGTCTGAACTGCATAAAAGCATAACACGCGCTGCAAGTTATATATATAATATCATGTTGAAAATAATGTTACAGGAAATGGATATCGCATTAATGCATGCCATATAACCAAAGTTACACATGTAGAAACATACATATAACAAAGTTACACTGTAAAATATGCCAATAAAACTTCAAACGTTATTTTTTGCTGTATTCATCTTACTGTTTTACTATACCGCTTCGAAACTCTGGATGAAATTATGAAAGACCCTATATGTATGTACATATATATAATTTTAAAACTAGATCTTTATTGATAATTTCCTATTCACAAATGAATAATTTGAAATATATATAAAATTCCAAAAAGTGTACAATCATTTTTTTTAAAGTTTCTTCAAAAACAAAAGAACTTAATTCAACACATTACGAGGAAATATAGTTTTATAATGTTTAAGGTTTTTATTTTACATTCTTTTTTAAGTAAAAATATTTCCACAACGTGAAACAACCACTGTAGAAACTCCCTGCTTAGTAAAATAACTATTTTGTGTCATTCCATTACTTTACTCACTTTTAATTTTTGTAACTTTTATTGTTGTTACCTTGTCCTTCCCGAAGGAAAGTGATGAAAGTCGCTATGGCATGAGACAGGTTAGACTTCTACACGATAGATGGCGAAACCATCTATCTCCACCTCCACAATTTAGGCATGGAGCTAAAGGGAAGGGAAATATTCTCCAGCCCCCTGCACCAGTGGTTTCTGCTATGACCGCCCACAATACTTTCAGACCTTCTGATTTAACAAGCATGTACTCGGGGAGTACTCTAAGTGGGCATCGAACTGGGTATCGCACTGGGCATCGAACCCAGGCTCACCGGTCAGGAGTCCAATCATCTAACCACTTGGCTACCCACAGCCTTCTGTGGAACCTTTGCCATTTATATATTTCTGGATTCAATATGCATTATGTATTTTAAATAGGTTAAATAGTGTTACGAATTTTGTGTATAATATTGTGAGTAATTTCTATTTTTTTATGTGTAATGCAGTGCTTCTCTAACTTTTAATTCTGGCGACCCAATATTCAATAATAAATTTTATCGCGCCCCCAATATAATAATAACGTATTGAATGCAATAATAATGCACTTTGACAATATCAGCTACAGATACACAGCTACACTTGACAATATCAGCTACGATCTTAATTATAAACAATACAAATTAACAAGAAACGTATTAAATTAAGTATATATCAATTTAAAGTAATATTACTTTTAAGTAATATGATAATTATTATGTTGTTTCTCTTTCTCTAATGTATAATTTGGAACAGATTGCAAAATGATATTTAATTAAAGATTTATTTACTCCATCATCCATTCCTAAAAGTACAAATGTCAATAGAAAAATAGTCTAGGTTAGCAGTATTTAACCTGCGGCCCTTTCATAATCCACTAATCTGAGAAATTAATTAAGTTATTTATGGAAATTTGGTGGGAAATTCTTTGTTAAAAATCAAATATATCAATTTTGCTTTTTGCTGTCAATCTCGTATGGGTGCGTATTGATATATTTTTTTTATGATTAGTGATAATAGACAACAGTGGAGTACCAACCTTTTTATGAGTGCAACTAATTTTTAACTATCTTTCATATCATGTAAATGAAAAATATTCAAAGAAAATAAATTGTTTCAAGACGATTGGGAAATTGACTGTTTTGTTGTCAAGCACAAGCATGGTTCAATAATTGTTTGATTTGTCACGAAAGTGTATTTAAAAAAATAGCAATAAAAATGAATAATTCAATGACACTTTCAAGAGATGATAAATAGGCTGTCTTGAATAATTTTTACAACGGCTAAAAATATTTGTCACTGGTAATGTCTCAGCAATAACAACCCTGGGAAATTTGTTATATCATTGGTTATCATATGAAACCATTTATTTATGCATAAATTGTGAAATAATAGTCTTAAATGCTTCCAATTTAGAAAAACTCCGTGACAAAAATTAAAATTTATAAAAAATCATAATTAAATAAAGCAAAATAGGAGCTATAATATTTTGATCAATTTCCACATTTGAAATTTTCTGTTATCTTAATCTTAAAACATCCCCCCCCCCTATTAATTTTCATACTGCGGCTCACGTGAAATACATAACATATGTATGCGGCCGGGCAGAAAAAATGCAGAGTACCCCTGGTCTATTATATTGCTCCCTATAATATCTATCACATCTGACATTCTCGCGAACGTTTGCTTGAGTCTGGGCAACCTATCGGACGTCTGAGCAAAACATATAAAAATGCTGTTCCTCGTGCAATTCCAGTCAGTTTTGGTGAAGTCGATACTTCTATAGCCAATGAATCTACGAGGGCTATTTTTTAAGTAAGGTTCGTTGGTGCGTATAGTTCCCTAGTTCACGCGTACATCGTAACGAGTCTCTGCTTCACGGACCAGCATCCTTTGCGAACACACTCGTGCCATTTCCAGCTCTGTAGCAGTCACTTAAACTTTGCTGTACGTCTTTAAAATGTTTCAAGTTATTGAATAGCACGCTAAGTGTGAGATAAAGTCTATTATCCGTTTTTTGACTGCGAGAAACATGTCGGCTACAGACATTCATCGCCAGATAACAGAAGTTCATGGCACTGAAGCAATGAATGATAGCAAAGCTCTAAAAAATGGGTCAGGAAGTTTAAAGATGGGCGAACAAACGTCCATGACAAAGAACGCTCAGGCCGGCCTTCTGTAATCACTGATGATTCGATGCAAGCAGTTGAAACAAAAATACGTTAGAACAGGAGATTCACCATAACCAATCTTCCATTGGAATTCTTTCTTTTCACATTTCTCGGTCGGTAATGTACAAAATTTTTGCAGAAGTCTTCAACTGTAAGAAACTGTGTTCTCGGTGGGTACCCAGGACCCTCACAGTGGAACACAAAGAGAAGAGATTTTCCAGTTCATTGGACTTCTTGATTTGTTACGAGGAAGAAGGGGATGGCACACTTTTCGATTCCAGTCAATTTGTTACTAGAGATGAAGCATGGGTATCCCATATTACCCCAAAATAAAAGCAACAGTCGCGATTGAATGGCGAAAAACATTCTCTCCCGACAAGGTCAAAGCCAAAAAAAAAACGTTGTCAAAGCGCAAGATTATGGCAACAGTGTTCTGGGACTGGGGCGGTGTTTCGCTGGTGGACTTTATGCCACAAGGAACAACGATCAACTCAGGTGCCTACTGTGCAGCTCTACGGAAGCTCCGAAGAGTATTACAAAACAAACGGCGCAGCATGCTGTCAAAAGGTGTTTTGCTCCTCCACGATAACGCAAGGCCTCACACTTCTCGAACGATTCGGGACTCAAATCTTATGGCTGGGAGGTTTTGGACCATACACCATACATCCCCGACCTTGCTCCCAGCAATTCCCACCTTTTCCGGTACCTCAAGCACAGTCTTGGTAGGAAGCGCCTCAGTGACAACAATGAAGTGAACTCTTGGCTGTCCGACAAGGCGGCAGAATTCAATGAAGAGGGACAAGTCCATTAAAAAACTCGGCAACTATCTTGAAAAATAGGCAAAAGTATGTAGATTCCTAAAATAAAGGTCTTTTTAAAACAAATATTGTCGTTATTTTTTTTAAAAAACCAAATCAACTTTACATTAAAAACGGCCCTCGTATCTTGTATGTGCATTTTATAATTTGCATGCGCGCGTTAGTTGTAATTCACAGTATTAAGTATTTACTGCAGTAGATTAAAACTAAGTCAGAGATACACTTTTAAGTCGTAAGCGAACATTAGACAACATTAAAGTATCAATAAGTACACAGGCGAGTGTGGTTCCGAAAATTAAATCAAGGAAATATTCTGAAGAATACTTAAATTTTTGATTTACCATTACTGAAGTAAATTTAGAACACAAATCCACCGTGTGTTATGTGTGAAAACTTACAATTTCGAAGAATTTGTGGAAGTTGTTTTTAAAACCATTGAAAATCATTTAACTATGTTGGAAAGGAATTTTAAAAGTATTTTCTTGTGCATGTGTGAGAGTGTGTGTAAAAATAAACCAATTGCACGAGAATGTAAAAAAAAATATAAAATTATTTTTTAAATGAATGGGCATATTGTAAATAGTTTTAAGCTAACTATAATTTTAAGCCTCACTGAATTAGCATTTAGAATTATTGTTAAGTAATGAAAAAGATTATAAAATTCTGATGAAGAATAATTGTGTTGTTTTTTTTATATGTAAAGCGAGAAGACTTCAAAATGTCCTTATCCAGAAGCGGGAGCGCAGTCGATACTAAAGTTAATGGTCGTGCGAGGTCACCCCAATCTCCTTTTATTATTATTATTTTTATAATATACG
>BMAO01029841.1:0-21602 GCA_019973975.1 Trichonephila clavata | reverse complement strand
AACCGCTCTTAGCGGAATTCAATTCAACAAAGAAAAATGCAAACAAAATTATATTATTATAGTCCTTGTAGCTCGAAAAAAGTAATTTTTTTTGTCAATACGTCCCAGTAACCCCTGCAACCCCCAGAACTTGATTTGCTCAAAATTTATTCTTAGTGGATCCTATTCAACAAAAGAAACATGCTTAACAAATTTCAAGTATATGGGTCTAACAATTAAAAACAGGAATTTTCTTCTATAACTCCTCTTGACCCCTCGCAACCCTACTTGGGGTCGATTCTCGTTCTAATCTTTGTTACAGGAACTCTTTCCATGAAAGGAACATGCCTACCAATTTTCAAGCAGGTAGTTCTAATAGTTTAAAAACGGAAATATTTATCGATTACGCCCCTCAATTTCCCGAAATGAAACTTAGTGGTTGATATTCGCGAAACCCATTTTGTAGCGGTTCTCTTCTCTACGAAAGGAAATCTGCTTATCAAATTTCAACACTGTACGTCTAGCAGTTTAAAAATGGGGATAATTATCTATAACGCCACTTGAGCCCCCGCAACGCCACTTCTGGGTCTGTTTTAACAAAACCCATTTTGTAGGGAATTGCGCTCTATGAAAGGAATCTGCTTAGCAAAATTTGAAGACTGTGCGTAAAATAAATTAAAAATGCAAAAAAAATTATCAATAACGCCCTTGAACCCCCGCAACACCACCTAGGTTCGATTTTCACAAAACACATTTTGTAGTGTATTTCTATCCTATGAGAGGAATCTGCTAACCAAATTTCAAGACTGTGAGTCTAATAGTTTAAAAATAGAAATAAT
Organism: Trichonephila clavata; assembly: GCA_019973975.1. Lineage (NCBI taxonomy): Eukaryota > Metazoa > Arthropoda > Arachnida > Araneae > Nephilidae > Trichonephila > Trichonephila clavata. The sequence goes on along the minus strand of BMAO01029841.1, from coordinate 20,784 downwards.
TATTTATATCTGCCTTATCCCCTTGCAACACCACTTGGGGGTCAATTTTCTCCAAACCCGTTTGTAGAGGATATTTACTCCATGAAAGAAACATTCCTACCAATTTTCATGCAGGTAGATCAAGTAGATTAAAAACGAAAATATTTATCTATTACGCCACTTAATCCCAAGCAACGCCACTTAGAGGTCAGTTTTCACAAAACCTTCTTATAGCTGATCTCTACTCTTTGAAAGAAGTCTATTTATCAAATAAAAGACTTTGCGTCTAATAGTTTAAAATGGAAATAATTATCTACAACGCCCCTTGAGGGCAATTTCACGAAACCCATTTTGTAGCGTATCTCTACCCTATGAATAGGAATCTGCTTACTAAGAATCAAGACTGTACGTCTAGTAACTTAAAAATCGGAATTTATAACGCTCCTTAAACCCACCCCCCACCCCCACCCCGCAGCACCCTTGGGGGTCAATTATCCAAAACCCATTTTGTAGAGGATTTTACTCCAGGAAATAAACTTACCTACCAATTTCAAGTAGGTAGGTGAAGTAGTTTAAAAACGGATATATTTATCTATGACGCCCCTTAATCCCCCGCAACGCCACTTAGAAGTCTGTTTTCACAAAACCTGTTTTGTAACTGATCATTATTCTACGAAAAGAATCTTTTTATCAAATTTAAAGACAGTGCGTCAAATAGTTTAAAAATGGAAATAATTATCTATAACGCCCCCTAAGCCCCTGCAACGCCACTTGGGGTCTATTTTCACCAAACTCATTTTGTAGTGGATCTCTACTCTCTGAAAGGAATCTGTTTACCAATTTCAAGATTGTACATCAAGTAGTTTAAACATGGAATCAATTATTTATAACGCCCCTTAACCCCCCGTAACGCCCTTGCGTTTCGAATTTGGGAAAATCCGTTCTTAGCTGATGTCTACTCTATGAAAGGAACATGTCTACCAAATTTCAAGTCTGTAGGTTGAATAGTTCCAGAGATTTCGTGATTAGTCAGTCAGTCAGTCAGTGAGTGAGTCGCTTTTCTGCTTTATTATATATAGATTGTAACTTTATTTACTGATAGTTTTTTACTGATGAGGCTCTCTCATGCTATTGTGTCGTTTTCCATGCTCTAAAGTAGGGATCTTTAACCCGTGGACAGCAGACCACGAATGTTCCGCTGTAGCTCTGGGTATTTTAGTGGCTCTAATTTAAGTTTGATATAATTTGAAAAAATGAAAAAAAATGCCTTGTCAGCTTTTTGTTGTAAGAAAACGCCATTTATTAGTTGTTCTTGATATTTTAGACACTTCACTGATGTGTTTTATATACATATGAATAGGGATTGCAATATATACCGGTATTCCGTGATACCGAATACCGGTATTTTGAGCCATTTGTACAGTTTCGAAATACCGGTATTCACAAGTTTAAATACCGGTTTTTCGGTATTTACTAGAAATTTTCTAAATTGTTTTTTATATGTTCGGGATCGCCAGTATAGCAAAAAATTATACGTCTTTGTGTTTATGTTATAGTGTTGCTTTTTGCACCATGATTAAAACATATAAAAAAGGAAATAATTTTACGTCCATTTCAGAAGGTGAAAATCTTATAAATGTCTTTATTCCGCTCATTCTGTTGTTCTTATTTTTATTTTTCCTAGCTGATTCTACTGCTCTAAGGCAACTCATTAAATCCTTCATCTGATTTTTTCATTATCAGATACAACGGGATAAAAGACTATTAATCTGAACATAAAAATATAGATATAAATTATTTCTCTGACAAAAAGAACTAAATACACTACTCCTAACTAAGCTCTCGTTGAAAGAGGAATAAACATAGCCAAGTTCACCTGTCTTCATTCATCCATCAACACCTGTTACTAAAATGTTTCCGTAAAGGGCGAAATATTAATTAAACTGTGAATACAAAGTTGCATGGTACGATCAGGAGAAGTAATAAAATATCTGAATCATCCAAGGCAAGAACTGTCCTATCACAGCTCAGGACTTGCACCGGATTAGTAGTCTGATATTCGTATCTGAGAAACCAAGGTTGTACTTGTGAAGAAAATGCGTAATATTTCGATATTTTCTAAATTGGTGAGTTTATTATTCACATTGTATCATATTTTCGGGTTCAAAATGTGTTTTCCAGATAATACTCATAAATAATAACCCATAATAATAAATAGGAATAACATTAAAAAACATTAAAAAAATCAGTTGGTGATACTTCGATTTGGTTTCATTATTTATATGATGAAAGAATATAATGGCACAGCGTAAAAAATGTTCTGGAGTTAAGAAAAAAAGCAACTAAACAAATCTAATTAGATCAAGTTTGGAAAAATTTTCTAAAATTTTTTACGCACAAACCAGTACACATTCAGAAGAATTCGGTACAATTATCGAAGATGATGATGACACTAATCTTAATAGTGAAAAGGAACTGTTTATTGAACACAAATTAGAATTAGCGATAACTAGAAACATTTCAACAAACCAAAATTGCAATACAGAAATCAGCTATATCCAAAATCATCCGACGAGAAATGGATTTATTTGAAGATGAGGTACTTAGAGGTAAATACTTATAAAGGTATATCACACATTGCTAATAGTATCACCAACTAGCGTAGATGCCGATAGAGTGTTTTCGACCGCTTGTAATTTTTGCACAAAATTATGATCCAGGCTTAATGTGACAGTACAATTGACGCCTTATGTTTTTAAGAACATTTCAAAAATTTGTAATAGTACCACAGACTGTGTGTGAATAGTGATATTTGCACTTTTTTGTGATTTAAATAAATAAGGTGTTTCTTTATTTGTTTATTTATTTGTGATTCGTTATATACTGTTATAATTTATAAGTTACAAATTATTTATTGTGATACTTACACTCTCTAATAAAACTAAGAAACACCCGTGTTTACTTTCTTTTTCTAAAATTTCTAATACCGGAATCCTGGTATTAAGTTCTGAGAAATACCGAATACCGGTATTGAACTTTTGGTACGATATTGCAATCCCTACATATGAGGTAAAATTTTCTGCAAATATGAACTTTTTTCAAAAATTTCACACTGTATCCTAAATGATTTATCTGACTATTTAAAAAATCTCAAAAATTGTCGGGGGAAAAGCGCATTTTTAATTTTGACAGGTGAGTAAAATATTTTTCTTCGACTTCCATTTAACTTTTTAGAAATATTTTATAATTGTAGTTCTTTATTTATTTCGTGCTGTTATTTTTATTGTATTTATTTTTTTTAAAGTTTACTGTAATTATAATTATGAAAAGTTCTGGAACTTTCGATAGCAATATATAAGGAGAAGAAATATTCAGTTTGTTGAATAAAGTCTTTAGCTTTGCTTAGCAAGAGTTATTGTCATTTTATTTTTGAGTAGTGAATTACCATATTGATTTAATCTACGCGAAAATATACAGGGTGTACAGCCTTAATGTGACCCAATAGCTAATTCCCGAACCGTTCGGTTTAGATGTGCACTTCCAATTTAAAAAAATGTTTTAAAAAAGGTAAAGAATGTTTTTACGTGTTCTTCGAATAAAAAAAACCGTTTACAAACAAATTTTAAAAAATGAATTTTTATACGGTCTCCAGGTCCTATCACTTGTATTTAGGAAAAGATGCAGTACACAAAAACAAAGTAAACACAAAAAGTTTAATTTTATTACTATAAAAACTGACCGAGTTATGCTTACATAAATTTGAAGCAACCGAGTTGCTCAGAAAAGGGGGTCGTTTATAAATTGAGTTTAGAGAACAGTAATTCACTATCTACAGAAAGAGCGAAAGAAAAACATCATAGTAATATTAAAACATCGTAGAAAGCATCATAGATTAACAATTTGTATTGTTGTATGGCAAACAATAAAAATTACGCAGCTTGTTTTAACAAATAGAAGCAAAACAATACAGGATTTGCTGTTCAAAGTATTGCATAACGTGGAATGATGAGCCAATAAGGAATCAGGGGCTTTATTATATCAGAATGACCAAATTAACTTAAATAATGGTGAAGACACGAGGTGTGGCACGAGACAAAGGAATACGTCTTTGGCAACTCTTAGTTTTATACAAGTGTTGAACAGCACGGGGAATTGTACAATAAGATGGATGTCTTCTAGTGGGAAATTTAATGACATAAAGTCTTGTCGCCTCTCTCTTATTTCGATTACACTGCCCATAAAAAAAGTACCATTTCACAGTATTTTTCATTTGTATACATCTCGTTCTCCCGTACCAGAATTCGTAGTATTAGAATACGACTGTAGGCAATTGCAAGCGACTACAGAACAGATTTTTAACGTTCCTCGTGATCAACAAAAATGCAGTATATAAGTCTATTTGTTTGGAACTGCTTTCGAAATGTTTTCTTCGTCTAAAATATATTTTTTTTATGTTTAACACGTACACAGAATAAATTTTATTTCTTAAGGGGTCTCAGGGGTGTTAAAAATGTTTCGAGAGCACAAAATACGAACAATTTTCGACTAGGAATAATTCTTTGAGGTTAAAATGAAATAATTTGATTCTTTTACACATTTTTTATAAAGGAATAAAGTTTCAAAAAAGTATAAAATGTCTAAAATATAATCATAATTTTAAAAATAATAAGCACATAAATATAAGAAAATTTTTTTGTAAGAAACAAATAGTAAGTTTTTACGACGCGCATGATATTTTCTGAAATAATAATTCTAATTACTAGCAATAAGTTGATTTATAAAGTCAAATATATCCTTATTAGATGGTAGCGATTAGATATAAAAAGAATAAAAAATAATATTTTTAAAAATAAAAAAGTACATTTTTAAAATTTTTTTCAAAAAAATTTAATTTTTTGAAATTTTTCAAAAAATTACAAATATGTAATACTATAAATAGCTAGGATTTAAAGATTATGATAGAGTTTATAATTCTGTAAAGTTTTATGCATCAAAGTATGATAGTTTTTGAAACGCAATGCGCGTAATTGAAAAAAACACAAACTGAGAAAAAAGGCTTTAAAGTTTTAAATTGAACTTGAGAAAATAAATTTTAAAACTTACATGCTAAAATGCTCCAGGATCATACGATATGCCTTCCTGTTGCTTAAACAGCTCAATTTCTTTACTCTTTTCAAATTTTTTGGCTCTGCCAGCTTCAAACGATGATAATAAGCTCCTCTTCTTGACGTAAAGATTCGATGATTGTCACGTTCAGCCAGGGACACACAAACATTTTTGTTAATTTTTAAGCCAAATTTCTCTAAAATAGTAATAAATATTTGATTTCCATCATTAAAAATGCTGGTTGTAGATTTGCAGCAATCTCTGCAATCTGAAGGCTAGAACCAATCGTCTTAGACAAAACTTCCAGATTAAATGAATTTAAACTTTCATTAGGATTCTATGTCTTACCTCCTAAACATTTCCTCAGGAGTGCCAGATGAGATAAGTCTGCAAATACAGGCTTAATTACATCTCGAACAGCTTTAGCAACTGAGGGTTTGTGTTTATAATTTTGTAAATTATTATTAATTGCAGCATTATACTTACACCATGTATTTGGATTTGTAGGACAAAACCAGTGCATCGGTTCATCATCGGTGCTGCAAGAATGACCCCAAACAGCCCAAATGGCTTTCCGCATTTCATCTACATTAGTAGAATTGCATCGAATAGCATTACCATAGTAATGCGTAAGCTTATTAATTAAACTATCACTTAACCTACCTTTACCGCCTATAGTTTTACCATCAGATAATTTCTTTTTACCATATACTAATTTAAGCTTCCTAAGTCTTGTACCATTCTCTTTTGCACATGGCCTACACATTCTATTTCTGAATAAGATGGTTATCGCCATGCGGCTTCTTTTCAGAAAGGGCATTGAATGTTTTTGTGTCGCCATCTCCTATGTAGTTCGAATATTTCAGGTTGCGAAGCTTTCTGACCGAATAAAAATCCTCAACATCCGTCAACCTCCATCTTACCAGCAGAGCCAGAATAATTTTTTTCTACATGAAATCTTATGCGCTCTTAGCCATTTATTGATACCAAACCTTACCCCTTTATAACTGTCACATCCTTTGCAAAATGAGGACAACACTTCCCGATCCAAAACCTTACCTGTTTCGCTCCCTATTAGAGTACATACTCCAATCAACGATGAATGTCCTCTCGTCTTCCAGGTCCCATCACCACTTACCGTTAAAATGTTATCAGGTGACGAAGAATTTTCTTCGACAGCTGCCCTGTTCATGCTTTCTTCGGCGACTTCCTTCATAACAAGTGAAAGTTTATTATTAATAACATCATATGATTTTTGTTCAACAGGATTAGGAAGACTCATTACAGCACAAAAGGTTTTTAATGACTGTAAACCCTGACCTATGCATCTCATTGCTAAAATAGATCTTCTGTTAATTTCTGGAGCATTATTTTTATTCCCAGTGTTTTCACAGCTTGAAAAAGTACAAATACTCCCACAGTTTTTACAATGTATTTCAAAATTCGAACATAAACCACGAGTGGATTTTTCATTAATTGTTAATGGCTTATGACATTTTAAACAGCATGATACTGACAAAATAGAGCTAAGGTTTAAATAAAATCAAAAATACGATATTCTTTGAAGTTTTCACTTACCTTAACAAGATTTGACTTTAATGAAGTCTGAATTCCTGAGATTTTATTACTGGAAGCACACTTACGTGTATCTCTCCTTTCTGCAACATTTGTATCAGGACATACCTTCATGAATTGGTTCCCTCTAAATCTTCTTTTGTAAGGACGCTTACCTGAAGGCCTAGGATGTATATTTTCCATTTCAAATCAAACAATAAATAATGTTTTGAGTTTCGATAACGATTTCAAACAACGTTGTTTTGAATTTCGATAACTTATTTCAAACAACGTGGTAGCGTTACCAAAACAGAATGTAAACACAGAAAGAATGAATGTGTTGAGTTGCAAGCTTCCTTCTGATCAACTCAAGCGCTTAAAATATTTCATGAGGCTTTTTAAAAACAGAAAAAATGAAACGTTGCGGAAATAAAAAAAGTGGCGTGGCATGTGTCCATTTAAACACTGTTATTACTAAATTGCTGTTTGAAATTTTTTTAATAACTTTAAAAGTTTTTGTAGCACTATCACGTGGTTGGTATCAAAATGTTCAAAAGAAAATGAGGAACAACATATATTTTTTTCGAAAATTCGAAAAAATCCGAGATTAACACCTGTTGACCCTTAAGTACTCAATTATTGTATTATTAACGTATGCTTTTAAATTTAAAAATGATTTACATAAGAGTGAAGTGCAAGAGCGAAAGTTTCTTGGCAGAGTTCCAACTAATTTCACTTTGGAGACGGCCCCTTACTAGCTTCTTGAAAATAGACGAGAAAATGGATAAAATGCATGATTTTCAAAGTTCCATAACTCGGCCAGTTTTTATCGTAATAAAATGAAACTTTTTGTGTTTACTTTGTTTTTGTGTACTGCATCTTTTCCTAAATATAAGTGATAGGACCTAGGGACCGTATAAAAATTAATTGTTGTAATTTTTTCTAAATGGGTTTTTTGGTTCGAAAAGCACGTAAAAACATTATTTACCTGTTTTAAAACATTTTTCAAATTGGAAGTGCATATCTAAACCGAACGGTTCGGGAATTAGCTATTGGGTCACATTAAGGCTGGACAACCTGTATACACACACACACACACAAATCCGCGTTAACACCATCTCTTCCCTCAGAATCATTTGCAGTCTTGTAAAACAAATCTCCCTTTTTTATGTATACATTTCCTGTTTACAATATTTTTTGACAGTCTTGTGGCCCACAATCACATTTGTTTATTGATTTTTCACGTGGATCACTGTAAATATTTTAATTTGGGCCTTGACCTTAAAAGGTTAAATATCCTTACTTTAAAGAAAGATGATATTTCTTCCAACGATCCTACGTTCATTTTTTGAAAACTTTCAGAAAGCTCATGAATTGAATGTGTGTATGTGTGAGTGTTACTCTTTCAATAAAATTTCTTCCCGAAGCAGTAGAGGGAAGAGATGACATATTAGACAATAAGAACAAATTACTAGAGTTTAGATCATGTATAAGAAATATATATTCCGGTTAAATTATATGGCTGTTGGTTGCTACAGAACAAAAGTCAGGCCTTAGACGTGGATTTAGTTGTAGCTATAGCTTGTATATTGTTTATTTCAATTATATTATTTGTTTACTGTTTGTATAAAAGAAGATGTGTGTTATTTATTTCTTTTCAAGTTAAACCTGTTTAATAAAATAAAATAAACAATTTTTAGATTTTTAAAATTTTCTGTATATTTCTTAGGATTAAAATGAATATAATTCGTATTCAATCCCCATATTCTTATTAAATATCTTAAAGTATCTGACTACAAGCAAAAACATTTTTTAAAAAATTGGAGGTATGGGGATTTTTTTGTAGTTTTTAGATTTGTTTTGTACTTTTTAAGAAAAATATGCTAAAATTAAGAAGAGAAAGAGAAATTATTTTTACTAAAAGGAAAAAATGGGTAAAAATGTTCAAAAAATGACATAAACGGGGCCTATTTTGTACCAAAAGCTTATGAACAAATTTCCAATTTTTTCAATTTTAATGTGTTGCTTCATAATTCATTTTAAAAATAAATTTCAGGATAAGAGATATTTTTACAATAACTAGAGCACTTTATCTTAGATATTATATGAAATTGCTTAAAAAAAACTGTGATTATATCCATATAAGGAACTGTAAATTTCGTAATAAAACAGTGATTGATAAATCTGAAGGCTTAAACATTTCTACTATTAAACTAAACAGTCACAAAAAATTTCAGTTAATTACTTTCAAAACCTTTTGAGCAATTGCTGTTCCCGTTTGAGCCTTTAAAAAAACACATTTCAAGAAAAACGCATTTTAAAGAACGACATCTTGCTGAAATTAGTGGCATCTGCTTTTACTAAAACTCTTGTTTTTGTTTTATTGAATGGAACATAATAAACTTGGTATGTTTAGAAAGCTAATAAGATGGTCTATAAACTAAAACCGCAAACAAATGTATCAATTTTTGGCAAAATTCATAATTTTAGGGTAGTCGGATACCTTATATATGTTAAATTTATATACTTTGATCTTAACCACATAAATATATCTCACTTAACTCTTTTAAAATATTTCTTCTCTTTCAGGCAGACATGTGTGAAGGTCTTTAAGTGAATATACAACCTCATAAAAGTGATAATAAGTAGCTTTGTTCTGTATCATATTGTAGGATGTTATAGACCAGGATGATTTATAAGAATAAAAGAAAAACTGGAGGGAATGATAGATATTTAGTGTCATAAAGAAAGATGCAATTAAGTAGAGATTTTCTTGAAAAATGTACTTGCTGTTTGGGTATATATATTATTTCGGAAGATTATTTCGTTTCATTAAGTATAAAAGATTATATCAAGTAAGTTGTAACTATAATTTCAGTAGTTCCATATTCTTAAAAAATTGCTCTAGTATATGTTATTCGTGAGAATAAAAACACGCTGTTGCCTTAGTTTTAATTTTAGCAAAACTGTCAAGTAGAATGCTTCAATTTTATTTAAAAATAATTAAAGCATTTATTCTAAGAAGAAATGAAAGTTTTATTTATATGTAGAAAACGATTTCATAAATTAAACTTTCCCCGAACGTTCGATTTTGAATCTACGTTTGGTGGTGAAAAAAATTTATCTCTCCCTCTTTAAATGTAAAAACTTTACTATGCCTTAAATACGACTTTAAAGTACTATACTGTGTTTCTCACCCAAAGACTTTGGCACAATTGAGATTGAAGTTTACAACATGATGATAACGTAGTGCTCGAACTTTTGCCAGGCTGCCGTAGTCTTTACAATGGAAGAACTTATTTATCATACAAAATTTATTTTATAGACGGTGGAAATCAATCCAAAACTTCATATTGACATCTTTATATGTAGTTTACTTATTCTTTTGGAAATTTATTTAGTGTTGCGGAGTCATATTGCAAATTATGTAGACAAGATATTTAGAAATGTACATTAATTCACAGTTTGATTTTCCTCAAAGGAAAGCAACTTGATCTGTGAGAGTTGGTTGCTAGCCGGAACAAACTAATAACAAATATAAAATACATTTTGACTATTTTACTAATTTTGTAATTGATATTAGATATTTGTTATTCAGATTAGATTGCAATTCATGTTTAGCTAGAATTTTATGCAACGTTTTTTCAACAATCTGATTAAGGTATCCGACTACTTACGGCAACTTATTTTTGAAAAAATGGAGATATGGGGATTGTTTTGTTGTTGTTAGATTTATTTAGTACATTTTAAGAAAAATATGCTAAAATTAAGGAGAGAAAAAAATTTATTATTGCTAAAATGGGAAAAAACTGGTACAAATTTACAAAAAACAACCAAAACGCGGCCCATTCTCTACCAAATGTTTATGAAGAAATTTTCAATTTTGATGTGTTGCTATGTTATTCATTTTTGAAATGACCTTCAGGATAAGAGATATTTTAATTTTTACTAAAACCAGAGCACTTTATCATAGTTATTATATGAAATTGTTTAAGAAAACAGTGATTATATTCACATTAGGGACTGTAAATTTTGTAGTAGAACAGTTATTGATAAATCTGAAGGTTAAAACACTTCTACTACTATACAGAACATACACAAAAAAATTCAATTAATTATTTTCAAAACTTTTTGAGCAATTACTGGCTTAGTTTGAGCATTTTAAAAGAAAAAAAAACACTTTTCGAGTAAAACGCGTTTTAACGTGTGACATCTTGGTTAAATTAATGACATTTGCTTTTACTAAAACTTTTGTATTTTTTGTTCTATTTAACGGAAAATAATAAACTTGGTATTTTATAGAGCTAATAAGACGGCATATAAAATAAAATCATACAAAAAATTTGTCAATTTTTTGCAAAAATCACAATTTTAGGGTAATTGGATACCTTACGAGCTAGCTTAAAAACTGAAGAGAAAACAAAAAAATATTTTAAATATCAGTATTACCTCAAAATATCAAAATGGGCCACAGTCTTGCAGTTAAAAATAAACTCTTTGAATTACAAATGCAATTTATAGGTTTACAATCATCTTCTACTTCAATGAAATATCATTAGTTTGAAATATTTTCATGTTTTCTCATCAATCCAGCATTAACTTATTTAACTCTGGTAAATCCCAGACCACAATGGCAGCAACAGAACTGTCCACTTAAGTCATCAATTCTAAATTCTCCACCGACGTGTAAATTTTTCTAATTACCCTCCCCCCCCCCTCTTGACAATTCCATCCGAGCAAAATCCATCACAATCCCTCCCCCTTAAAATCCAAGACGGTCTTCTTCTCCAAATACTGTCTCAATATTCCATGTATCCCCACAGCTGCGTCCTAATACCTCCAAGTCATCATCCAGCCCCTGTGCCTCATGGTCAAGAGAGATAAGTTCACACTGGACGCCCCATTAGAAGGTTCCCTATTATGTGCAGGTCCCATGGCAGCTATCACCCGTGGCACATGCGAGATAAGACAACCGTTAACTTGTTGCAGGTAAAGACCCTACTATTTATTCAGGAGGTGCTTTTGTGGAGAGAGGTTGTCGTCCAGGCTTCAATGGGATTAAAAGGCTTGGTCTTTGGGAAGTTGGGTTCATCACCGGGCTTAGAGCTTTTGTGTCCCCCGGTGTTGGGTAAACAGAAGGATTCGGAACAGATGTCATTTGTACATCTTAGTGATTGTGATTGGAGTTTGGATATTTTAGTTTACTTTTCTTCCATTGTTGTTTGCACCAGGCGAGTTTGGGTAGATGCAGATTGGTTTGGGGTGAGGTTTGTGGATTGGGAGTCAATATAAAATGGAAATGGAATGGAATAATCCTGTCTTTAGGGACAGATCGCTAGAAGGTTTAAGACTACTTTGTGATAATAATTTTTGTTACCTGAATAAAAAAACAGGAATATTTTATGTAATGAAAGTATAGGATAGATTTAATAAGAATTTTTTTTTAAAGAATAAACTCGTTTGAGGGGGGGGGGAATTCGAATTTTTTCGTATTTATGTGTTTTTTTATGTTATAGGATACTCTTATCTACAAGTTATTTTAATTAATTCCTTTATTTGATATCATTTTTTTAATATTTTTATTTTTTAATTAGCTATTGAATTTATGAAGCTTTGCTTAGGATCATTGGTTCCATCATGCCTTATAATACACACACATACATACACACACAAATACATACATACACACACACAAATACACAAACATACACAACTCTTAGTGAGTTTTTAAGTCAGTTTTATGCCTACGTTTATAAAGGAAATTTTATTTGTGTATCAAAATTGTTCAGGAAAATTTAAATCTGAAATTAAAGTTTTTTATGACTACAAGATGCATAAATATAATATTACTTTAAAATGTATAAAAAATTCATAGGAGTAGCTTTCACAGTAAAGCAAATAATTTTAATTTCCGATTGCCTCAAATAGAAATAAAATATGATCTCTAATAAAAACAAAACAGTATCATTTTATTTTCCTTTTGACTTTTCCCTTTACTTTACATCTGATTACAGAAACACTAATCCACAGAAGTAGAGAAACACAAAAAGTTGTGTAGTAAAAACGGAAATTTGCACAAAACTTTCTCTAAAGATAAGCTACATTTTAACATAACTACATTAACTTTCTTTTACGGGAGAGAGAGAAACAAAGTTTTTTATACAAAACCTAACTCGGTTGAGTACGTTAAAATGTTGATTTCAAAACACTTCAAAGAAGAATATATTGGAGCTGTATATAGAATCTGATATAAAATTCATATATTTCAAAATACATTAATTAATTTTTTAAACATGTCAACTTTTGTTTCAAATTAAAATATATGAGGAAATTAAATTATCTATAATTTGAATAAATCTAGAATTTATTTTTTGCAAATCGTTTTTTTGTTTAATAGCTTGTACAAAAATTAAACTCAGTGGTGCAACTGCCCATAAGGGCCAAGGTCTATTGCACCCATCTCAGTTTTCGTGACCTTGGGCTCTGAGGTGCATGAACAGATGTTTCGGTCAGGTAGTCAGTCTGACGCGAATAGCTTGTAATTATAGTAACTGCATATATTTGCAGAACTAAAAATATGTATGTATAAATATAAATTGTCTTTTAATATTTCGCTTTTTAACTATCGAACTATATAGTCTTTTTTTTTATAAATGAATACGTAGTTTATGTAAAATGATCTACAATGAAATAACAAAAACATAGAGACAGAAATAGAGGTGAAATGCCACTTCTCTATAGAAACTTCAACAAATCATCAAAGACACCCGTAATAACCGAATAAAAGTTATAAGATTCGCGAATCAATGCCACTGTTTTCCACATGTGATGTATCGGGGGAGGTATGTGATAAGGAATAAATAAATAAAATCTTTTATATGAAATAAGTTAATGTTTTCGCAAATACTGTCAAGATTCTTTTATTACATTCCAAGGCCTTCACAATAATTTTATGAATAGAAGTGCACAGAAAAGATCGAAGCTCGGAAAGACGTATATATACTTCCTGTGCAATGAACACTTAAACTGAGTGAGATGTTTGTATATGCCGGTGCCTCTTGAGTCGTAATGTAGCTTTAGCGTCCAAGTAGTTTTTTTTTTTTAAAATTCAATACATTGATGTGTATAGAGGGCGAGTGAAAGGGGGAAGGGGGCGCGATGAAAATTATGATTGAATATTTGGTTTCGAATGCTGAAAGTTTGAGCTTTTCGGATACACGTATACATACGTCCTGGGGCTTTTGACCCATTAGTTTTACGAGACGTATATTTCATCGTTAAAAAAAAGTTTGTGAATGACCCTTAAATTTAGTTATTTTTGAGTCAAAATTATGACATACCTCAAATTTAAAAAAAAAAAAAAGAACTTACCAAGTTTAAATATTGAGAAAAAATGTCTGTTTTTTAAAAAATATACGACATAAACTAGAAATGTTTCAGTTAACACACTTATAATTTAAATGGTTACTTAGCATGGTAAGATAACTCTGGATATAATTGGCATGCGTCGGAATCTGCAATATTGGAAGTATCAACTTCGCACTTGACTCCATCTAATAAAGCCGCAGTCTCAAACAATGATTACCACCGAAGCGAGAAACAGATGGATATTGGTTTGTGATTTGAATGCAATTGTAACTGCTTAGCTGATTTCGTAATCTAGACTTTAATGATGTCATTATGAAGAGGCTAAAACGGTAACGATATTCGATATGGACTTAAGCACTGCAGCTAATCTTATTAAACTCCTCAAATTGTAATACGTGCGAGTACATTTAGACAAAGTGTTAATTTGATAGGATTTTTTCAAATAGATTGTTTTTTATGAAATTTTTTTACTGGGTGATTTTGATAATGTTCTACTGAATTTTATTAACTATATATACTAAGCTAAACTCAGTGACGCAATGTCCCATGAGGACCAAGGCCTACTGTGTCCATCTCAGTATACGTGATCATTGGGCGCTGAGAGGCATGAGCAGATGTCCCGATGAAGTGGTCAGCCTGAAGCGAAATCCCCAGTGTTTAGTCCCCAAGCTAGCTTAGTATTCATTTATCGACCCACTGAAAGGCTGAGTCTACCTCACCCAGCCCGAAGATAGAACTTTGGATCAGTGGTGTGAAAGCGCGATACGCTAACACTCGGCCACTGTGCCTCTATATATGTAGGAAATCCGGAAATAAAAAAAAAAAAACAAGCAAGAAGTAATTTTTAAGGGGAAAAAACAGGTTTGTGATTAAAAAATACAAATTTGTATGGATTCGTTGAGTACACAGTATAGGGTTGTACAGGGTGTTGCTGAATTCGATAGACAAATTCAGAGGGGAGATAGTTGGCCATATAGGGCCGACAAATCAACATAGAACATGGGGTAGCTAACCCCGTTTAATTGGTGAAAATCACGATTATCGAAGCTGTTAGAAGGACGATAGGTGTGGTCAAAAGAATGCGAGAATATACATCTAGTGCTTGAATGCTCAATGGCACGAACGACCTTGTTTCCCTCAGCACGTCCACCCGGAGTTGTTGCAGGGAGTACCGGTTATTGCGCACCAGAGCGTGAGGCTCATGCTTGATGGCACATCAACATATTTTTCAATTCCAGTGCGTAAGCATATACAGGAAGGTGGATTGGACGTGGTGGACCAATTGCTTTGCCTCTCCTCTCTCCGGACCTCAATCCCTTGAATTTCTTCTTCTGGATCCACTTGAAATCGCTTGTGTCTAAGACGTCTGCAGTGGAGGATCCCATGACAGACATCCTCAGCTGGCATTACCCTAAAATCACCAGCACACAGGATTTGTTTGAAGTCTTCCGACAATCCTTCGTCTGTCGGTGCCAGCTGTACTGTGACCTACACGGCCGCAACTTCGAGCAATTCCTCTGACAGTCTCTTTTCGTTGCATTTCTGACGTCGAGTCGTGATGCCTTCTAAGTGTTGTAAACATGCTTTATGTCTAATTAAAGTATTAATGACTCCTTTTTTACCCTATTTCATTTCCCTCGAAATCAAAACCTTCATAACTGTTTAATCCAGGGGTCATCAAACTTTTTCAACTCATTGAACCCCCGGAATTAAAAGATTCTTTCGTCAATCCATATGTGACGGATCTTTCCGCGACTATACTAATACTTTGGGGATTCTTCTGGAGAAAAATATTTTATCTCAACCAACTTTCACCGAGTAAGAAAGCGTGATTATGCAAATGAAGTATATTATATAAATTCTGTTTTCGCGAGTTTGATGAGGTGGCAAGTTGGTGTTAGCAAAGAGTTTGCGAGTTAGTTGGTTAGTTGAAGATTGAAGGATCGTGAAATTGTTAAGAGGTCTTGGAGTTGTCCAGGAAAAAGGATTACGGAGTGTGGATCCGGCGACATTTATCAAATCCTGATAAAGATCTCCTGCGGTATTCAACTGCAGGATCCGCTTCATAGAAGTACAGATATCGTGAGCCTTGATTAATTAGAAGTTAGCTTATTAGTGTGTGACGTAGTTTATATTGAGCGTATTTACGCTATCGTAGAATCAGTTGAGGTACAGTAGTATTATCCCCTTGTTACTGTATCTCACCTCCACGCTCTACTATTTGATCGTCTATCTTAATTAGATTGTTATTGTGTCTGATTAATATTTTGGTAATAATAAAACAGTTAGTGTGAAATCATGTCTGTTGATTATTCACTTTCTCCCACACATCTAGCCGGGTCTACGGGTAGACAAGGAGTTTCAGATAGCGGACCGAGATTACACATGACCTAGAGTTTTGACCTATTCCACAACATTAGGATGTATCTTAAAGAAATATTTAAGTAAACAAGAATAGATCAAGTAAGGCAAAAAAAACTTATTATTATAAAAAATTTAATTTTTAATAAATTTACTGATTAGTTTTAATTTGATCAATCCATACCTTCTTATGTTTGTACTGGATATGTGTGCTTGCATTTTTTCATTAATGCCAAGTCTAGGTTATAAGAACTGCTCGCTACATATTGGTTTCATGCTTGTTTTGTTGAGAATATTTTTTTTACTCATTTTCTGAATGCATTAAAAGTGTATACTTGTGAGAATTATTGTGTACTTTGTGTAAGAGAATTTACAACCATTAATTTAGGATCGGTTCTAGCTTCAATTTAGATTTTTAGCATCAAATCTGTTGATATGTTGAAAGTATTTTTTCCACAAATATAAAAAAGTGCATTTTCCATTAGAAAAATATTTAGTTTTGCAAAAAAGACATAGTACTAAAAAGTATAAAATTATCTAGTGGAACTCAGGAAAGTAATCAATAAAATATTCACAATATATAATAAGCATTATATATATAAATGTAAACTGTTTTAATATTCTTTTACTATTATTATATTAAAATAAAAGTTTAAAAAGAATTATAAAATAAAGATATTATGTATGAAAAAGGTTTTCGGCTTCTCAGTGACAGGGAGGATCTTTAAATTCTTGTGGGTATGCAAACATTTTAGAGAAAGTGGATCCATTTTGCATATACATTTAGAAGTTTTCGACTTTTTTACTATGACTCGTCGAACCCCTGGGTGTACCTCACGGAACCCCAGGGTTCCGTGGAACACTGTTTGAATACCACTGGTTTAAGTGAATTACTCCGACTGAACGAGTTTTGCGACCCCATGTTCTATGCTGATTTGTCATCCCCATTCTCCCAATTATAACTCCTTAAATTTTCGGTTGGAATCGTCAACGCCCTACATATGAAAAAGCATATCGGATGTAGCGATAGTTTTGATCACACATACGCATTCTTTATCTGAAATTTTCTTTATCCATTTTGCAAAAAATATGGTATATTTCGTTGATGACGGTGTATCTGTGGGCATCTGACCTGTAAATTAGTCCTCAATCCCATATCGTGAGAGTCTTAGATGTGGGAACGACGATTGTGGAGTTTTACTTTCTGCGGAGAGGCATGTTGGCTATTGGTTGATTGGAGGCGATCCCTGGGGCGTGGCTATGAGTGGCGTATTGACTTGAAATTCAGAACCTTTCCTTGGAATATTTGGCTGAGAGAGAGAGAGAGAGAATGAGACTATTGAGACTCTGCTCTCTGATTCGTTACATCTCGTTGATACAGAGCTCAGTTTTCTCCTTCAAGGCGTGAATGGCCTTGGACTTGTTAGCATAAAAACCTTACTCGTCCGAATACCTCAAGGAAGAACCCTAAACGAGTTAAATCACGTGAGTTAGGCGGCCAATCAGAACGGGTAAATATAAGACTAGGACTATCTAAGACATTGGCTTAATAAGAATACGCGTCGTTCTTTTGTGTTATACTCTATTTTTAATAACCCTGTACTATCAGTTGTCACGTGAAGTTTTTTGTCGCTGGCAACACTTTACCGCAGAATGGCACAAGATTCAAATCTTTGCGGGAATTATGAAACACTTTTTGTATAGAAGAAAAAAATCGATTCACTCACTCATACCGAGATCTGCGGAACTATAAGAACTGCAGAATTGAAGTTTGGCAGGCATGTTTCTTTTGTTAATTAAATTAATTAATTAATTTCTGGAAATCGACTCCCAAGGACGGTTAGGGAGTTGCGGGGATTTTAAAAAATTCATTTTTCAAAACTTTTAAGCGTAACAGCTTGAAAATTGGCAGGCATATTTCTTTTGTCGATTAGAAATCCTCTACGAATGTTTTTTTTTTCCAAAATTGACTCCTAAAGAGGGGGGAGTAAAAGATAAAAATACTTCCGTTTTAGAAATTCTAAAAAAATCCTGTCCTTTATAAATCAGTCTTACAGTTTTCTAAAATCCCCAGCTTAGTTGTTGGGTCACGGCTTGTAGCAATATTTTATTACGAAATGGTGCGTAATCAATGCTTAAAATAGTGTAAATAATTTAATAGAATGTGTGAAGACCTTCTGGAATTTATTTTGCAAATTTTACCGTTGTATCCTGTATTTCTAAGAATTGCTTTTTCATAATAAATTTCCATCCCTCGTGAAGAATTGTCTTGCTATTTGAGACACATAGCAAAAATCCTCGAGCCCCGATTTATGTAGCATTATAAACGCTATACTATATAACAATTTTTTTACACGTATCTTCTACTGTAAGTCTTGAAAATTCTGGAACCTTTCATTTTTTTGGCCAAGGAGAAAAGCTCATCCAGAAAGGGCTTAGAACTTTCACAATTCCGTTATTCTGGAAGGAAAATAACTCTTGCATTTCCAGGAGCTTTGCATAGAAATCAAGTAGGATAACATCACTGTATATAACAAATATTTTTCATTTTCTCAAGTTCACGGATAATTTGACTTTAAATTTTGAAAAGATAGTTTGCCAATTGTACAAAAGGTAAGTTCAGAATGATCTTCAAGAGATATATGGTAATATATTAGCATAACAATCACATGATCAGAAAAAAAAGCTGACGAGGGTTCTAGAAAACTTTGGACTAGAAGAAGCAAAAAAAAAAAAAAACCATATAAAAGTATGTATATATGTATGTAAAATGGCAATAAAATACTTCAAATCCAACACACGAAATGAAAGATTGAAAGGTAAGGGGCCCTGAACACAGAGCAGAAAAAAACTGCTAAAAAGAGAAGTTAGGAAAAAAACATCCAGATTTCTTAGATATTTTCATTGATTATATTTGAATATGTTTGCATGGATTATATTAGAATATACTTATACTATTAAAATTGAAATTTGTTTCTTTTTACATTTAAAATAAGGCTGGATAACGGAATTGTAAAAATGCAAACAAAAATGAAAGAAATGTTTCCTTAAATGTTTATTCTTCTGGAATTGATGCTTAAGGAAAGAAAAAACCCTTTAAAATATAAGACACTGAGAAAACAGAGCTTTATTGTTTCTACATTTGAAATTTTGTATGTGTAGTTCCATGTAAGATTACTGTATTTTAATCTTACGTAACAGTTTCTGCATGCAAAAACTGTGAAATATATGTTATATTTTTTAGTACATCCTACAACGATATTTTTAATTACTTTATAAAACTGGATTTAACTTGATTTTAAAACATGATTGCAATACAATAAAAAAGGCAACTGTTATAATTTTTAAATTACACGAAATGCTTTTTAATGGAAAACTTACGATGTTTGTAATCTACAAAAACAGCATAAACTGTTTAATTACCGTGATATAAGTATTGTTATTATTATAAGTATTGTTATATATATATACAGACGGTCATAACGTTATTAATTCAAACATTCTAAGTATTAAACTAGAATTAAAAGTTAATGTATTATGCAATTATATTTGTGTGAAGATAGTCGATTGAAATTTCAATATTTCTAAAGTACAACTTAGGAGAAGTAACAGACAAAGATTCCTATACAGAGATATTATTGTAAATAAGGCTCAATATATTGCATATAGTTAGTTTAATTTAAAGTAGAGAAAAATACCCCTAAAATAATAATCCCCTGAAATATTGCTTAAAACAGAAATATTCAATGTAATTTATAAATAGCTATTGTTATAAAAATTCCTAATTCATTTCAATTAAACTATTACTTCCTACTAAATATGGTGCTATTAATTTTTTTTTAAATTTAAAATTACTATATCCAAAGTTATATATATATATATATATATATATATATATATATATAAATTATTTTTTTTTAAACCACTCTTTCCAAATTACAGATGTTGATATTATATGGTTCGTAGGAATAACATTTAAAAAATATTCATTTGTACTTGTCTGTTGTTAATATTATACAGAAAATTATAAAATTAATATCATTAATTATTTAAAAAAAATTTTAAATTTACTTAATATCAATTCGTCACTATTTTTTTAATCATTTAGAATAATAACTATTAATAAGGTTTTACTTTTCTCTGATCGAAATAGTGTCTTGAATATTTTTGAATGTATGTCTTTTGGTATGCACTTTTTTTCAAATTAATCCGTGGAGTTAATAAAAACTATCAATAATACCACAGTGCTTTGCAAATTTTCATTGTTTGCGACCCAATTTCTACCAATCATAATGTTTATCGCACCCTTCCCTCCAAAAGACAACAATGCATAGAATACAACAATAATGTATTTTGACGCTAAAACTACAATACGACCATTATGACGAATCGCATAAATATTAAATTTTGTGTGTT
>BMAO01029840.1:0-46365 GCA_019973975.1 Trichonephila clavata | reverse complement strand
TTTTTTAAAGTATTTTCCAAATATAAGTGACCCATTGTGTGTAATCAATTTGAAGTACTTATTTTTTAAATCAATATTTACTCTTACTGAAATTCGCAAACGGTTCTATAAATTCTCGTTAAATATTTTTCTTGATTTAAGGTATCCGACTGGTTGCGACAATTTTTTTTTTTTTAAAAAAAGGAAACATAGGGATTTTTTTGTTGTTATTTTTAGATTTGTTTAGTGCATTTTAAGAAAAATGTGCTAAAATTAAATGAGAAAAAAAATATTATTACTAAAATGGTAAAAAATAGGTACAAATTGACAAAAAATAGCATAAACGCGGCCCATTCTGCACATCAAAGGTTTATGAACCAATTTTCAATTTTTTCAATTTAATGTGTTGCTATATTATTCAATTTTGAAATGACCTTCAGGATAAGAGATATTTTCTTTTTTACAAAAACTAGAGCACTTTATCTCGGTTACTATATGAAAATGCTTAAAAAGACAGTAATTATATTCACATAAGGGACTAAATTTTGTAATAAAACAGTGATTGATAAATCTGACGGTTAAAACAATTCCACTATTATACAGAACTTACAGAAAAAATTTGAGTTAATTACGTTAAAAACATTTTTAGTAATCGCTGACCCCTCGTTTGATTATTTTTAAAAAATCACATTTCGAGTAAAACGCTTTTTAAAGTATGACATCTTGCTTAAAGTAATGGCATCTGTATTTACTAAAACACTTGTAGTTTTTGTTCTAGTAAACGGAAAATGATAAACTTGGTGTTTTTATAAAGCCAATAAGCTGGCCCATAAAATAAAATCATAAAAAAAAATTGTTAATTTTTGGCAAAATTCACAGTTTTAGGGTAGTCGGATACCTTAAAACTAGCTTTATAAGTTCCAGAAAAATGTTGCTTTAATTCTCAAGGCAGACATGCCTTAGCGTAATACACATACGAACCTTTTTTTAAAAAAAAAAATATACATGTGTGTGTATTAGGGTGTTATGTACTAGGGAGGCGGTACCCTAAATAATCGAAAATAGAACTGTTGCGAGCCGCATATTTTGTATTTATGCGTTGTTCCTATTAGTGGTGTTGGTTGAAGGTCTATCGCGACCGTTAGTGCAATGGCGTCAGTCTGAGTTAAGTGGATTGCTTGTGGTGCTCTGGTGTGCGTTCCTGTTTCAACCCTTTGAGGTAGTGAGATGGTCAAACACAAAGGACAAAGATTGTGCGTGAAAATCGTGGAAACAAAAAAAAGTTCGACGGAATGAAATCGGGTGAGTAGGATGGATGAGGCACAAACACCAATGCTGTTGTTTAGTCATAAAACTGTCAAACTGTGGTAACGTTCGGTTACCTCTTACATCCGAACCCTCTTGTCTGCCTGTAAAACCCGGCTAGATGTGTAGGAGGGACTGAATAATCCACAGACATTGTTTCCAATCTAATTTGATTTATTAATTCCTGTTAACAATTATCAAACAGACACAATACAATTCTAATTAAGGTATATGATTATAGTGGAGTGCGGAGGTGAGATTCTATAACACGGGATACTACCACAGACCCTCAACTGAATCTAAGATAGCTTAAATGCGCTCAATTACAACTACGTCGCACAATAATAACTAGCTTCTACTTAATCAAGTGCATAGTACCTGAACCTTTAATGCATCGGATCCTACACTGGAACTTTTCAGGCACTTCGGCTTGATCAAATGACGATGGCTCCTCGCTCTGCAATCTTTAATTAATTCCACTGCTTTTTAATCTTCAACTAACAACTAATTCTCAAAATTTTGTTAAACTCCTATTAGCACACATATAACGTATCAACTTCAGCATGTCAACAACAACGTGTCAACAATTCACTTCCTTCCTTCCTTTCTTTCTTTCTTTCTGCCAACTCGCGAAAAATGAATTTATATAATATACCTCATTTACATAAATCACGTTGGATTTTTCGATGAAAATTGGTTGAATTAAATATTTTGCTTAAAGAGATAAGAAGATATTAGTGGAACCGCATATAGATCCGTCACAGAACCATAAAAGCTGTGTAGGTTGAAGCTTTGTCGTGAATGTGCTCTATGACACATTCATTTCCTAAGAAACTTGGTCAATGGTCTTTCGATTAGCTTCATCAATTGCATATTTAATTTTGGCAATGTTTTCAACATTTCCTGTGGAAGGACGCCCTGGGTAGGGATAGCCTGTCTTCAGTCCACATGTTGCCAGATTTGAATGGAAAACCATTCATAAACATGTAATTTTCTCAAAACTTCGCAATTAAAGATTTCTCAAAACATCCCAACGGTCTCGGCAGCAATTTTCCCTACAGAAAGCAAAATTTCCCGTCCAATCTTTGTTTTGTGGGGTCGGTCATCTCACTAATCGTCAAAGGGTTGAAACAGGAATTCACACACCAGAGTACCGCAAACAATCCACTTAACTCTGACTGATGTCATGATACGTCAAACTCAAATCACTAACGGTCGCGAGAGACCCGAAATAACAACACAACTCATTACAAAATACTGTTTCGCAACAGTTCGATTCCGCTAAATTTTGGCCCCCCCCCCGGATGTGTGTTGTGTGGTGATATTGTTGCATATTGTGATTTGTGTATATTATTGTATATTGTGTGAACAATCGTGATATATTGTGGGGGGTAATTGCTTACTAATTAGAATGTCATTAAAACAAACTTAAAATTTGCCACTCTAGAAACAGATCTCTTCCGAAATTCCATTAACAGGAAATGATTTTTAAAAATATTTGTATAATAAAGAAAAATTCATCTGCAATTACCAATAACTTGCTGAACCCTACTGGAAACTCAAAATTTATGCAGGTCTTTTAAAACTTTCATTTTGTAGGCGGGATAATTGGCATGTCAGCTGACACATCGGAAAAGCGCAGGATGAAATCTAAATTATCCAAAGAGATAATTCGACGAAACTTTTGATTATGCTTTTTGATCTTTACATAGGAACACATAACTTATTCCATGGTTTTATATAGGAAGCGCTTTTGCATTATTCTGCATTTCGAATCTTCTGATAAGCTGTAATAGGAAGATTCATTTGGTTACGCGTAATATTCGTAGCTACATGTCCACGATTGTTTGAATATAAATAAGGTTTTAATGAGAGGGTTTGCTCGAAACACAGACAGATGTTTGACAAGGTCCATTTGATTTGTATTTAAATTAGAGTTCCCGTAACACGGCGTTGTTATTGTTTAGACACTGTTTTGGATTTATTTGTTAAACTTTATGTACTACTGTCGTTAAAATTAACACACTTTTGTGAATCGAGAAAAGATGGTTTAGTTTAAAGTTATGATAAAAAGATACATAACGGAAGAAAATGATCTCAAATGAGAAGAAATATTTTTCCTTGCCAAATAAAGAATTTGAATATCTTTTGATAAAAGGTAAAATGAACAAATACATATAAAGTATACCATGTTGTACATCTTAACGAAACCATAAAAGTACATAACTAAGTAGATTCCAATATGAAGAACATACATTTCTTTTGTTTTTAAGAACTCTTTGGCATTGTTTTAAAATTATTGATATTTTCCATATATATATATATATATATAGTCAGATAACTACAAAAATATATATTTTTAACATTACTGCTACAATTTATAATCATTTTAGTAAAATTATTTTCATATACATTGTTTTGCTATTATTCGTTCTTTGTTTTTCTAGTTTTGAATATACAATAGGGTCGTCGAATCTGGCAAAAATGTGTTCATCGTTCTTTGATTCATCATGATATAAACATTTTTAATACATCTTGAGGTAAGTTAGCTTTTTTTTATGGGTTTAGAAAACTTCTATCGATTATTGCTCCTCTGATTTTACTCTGCTTCATAAACAGAAAAGGGAAAGGTTAGTCAGTCATAAAACTGGTTAAAACTCACTTATATGTAATTTTAAAAGCTGCCATTCAGTATTGATTATAATACTGCAGCATCTCTCCACCTTTTTAAGATTCCAAAATCTCAAAGATATTTTTCATCTTTAAAATTCAAGTCACTTCAGGTTACCAAGTAAAATTAGATACGGGGTATCCCAGGATCATTGGTACAAATTCAAAGGAGAGGTAAGAGGCATCACAAGGATTCAGATCTGCATAGCAGCCCATGGTCGGAAACGGCTTCGTTAGGTACTAGGTGACCTTGTTTACAAAAGCATTGGAGGAAACACAGACCTTCATTACCACAATCATTTGAGTTGTCATCAGTGCCAGATTACTCATTTGGTGGAGTAGGCAATTGTTTATGCCGCACTTTTTGGGTCCCACAAGAGCGTGTTCTGTTTTCATTTAGTGCTCCAAAAACAGGCTACAGGGCCCCTAGAATTCGACTGCCTAGAGGCCTCCATGTCGCTTAATCCGACACTGGTTGTCATCGCCCGCAGAGGAGTATTGAAACACCTATCTGGCAGATATACACCTGGTTTACTGATTAGAAGAAGGAAATGTTCAAGGAGCCGAAAGATTGGATCACGAAAGGTACAAGGAAATAAAGTATAGCGAGGGGGGCCACGCAATTTAACAGGCCACGTTATCGAACACATTTTGTTCCATGAATGGAACAAAATGTGTTACACCGTTCGAAGGAATGCCAGTAACATGTTGGAGTTTAAGTCACTCATGCCCCATCCTCAATTTGCCTATTATCTGGTATTGATCCATATTCACAGACATCGTGTGATGTAAATTGCCAAACATCCGGCGGTCCGGTGCATTTCTCTGTGGGTACCTTTCGCGGTGCAATCTTTCTGCTGCTCGTGTAATTTCTTCGGCCTATCCGAAAATCAGATGCATACCTGCCAGCTCGGTGTTTGTAAGACGTTCCACACTCCATGAATGGGCAAGTCTGTTTCCTCAAACGTTCTTGTGAACAACGCCACCTAGTGCCGAACGAAGATGTTTCCGACCATGGGTTGCATGCAAATCTGAATCCTTGTGATGTTCTCTACCATCCCCATAAAATTTGTCCCAATGATCTTGGGACACCCTGTATAAAAATTGGGTACCGTCAAATTAGTTTAAACTTACTTTTTGGTCCTAAGTCTGAAGTTGCTCTTTGTATTTTATAAGTTGTTAGATTAAAATTAAGAGAATCTATTGATTTCATAGCTTTATTTTTCTAAACGAATTTTTGTCTCATCAGTGTATGTGTGTGTGAGAATAAAAACTGTGTGCCTAGAATAAAAACAAATACGGACAAAAAAAGTAATTAAGATTATCATCAAACCCCTTCTTTATGATAAAATAAAAATGCATATGCCCCACAAAAAGTTACGTCCTGGGGTAAAATAATTATAAATAAACCACTTAAAACGTCATAAATATATTTTTACTCAATACTATCGTAATTATTCCAGCGGAAGTATCTGGTAAAAGTAGTTAATGATTTTATAAACCAAAAGTAACATTTGTTGGGCTATTATCTTCTATTTAAAAACTCTCGAGGGTTATTTTTAAAGACAATAAGTATAAATTAGAAGCAAACAGTAATAAGAACATTTCTAATCAAACGTTAAAAATGTCATTCATGTGTTGAATTGCGGAAAACAGAAATATATATGTCTCTCTCAATTCTATATTAATTCTCTCGAATTAGTTACACATCATGGAACTCGAAACTCACCGAGATATTTTTGGCGTTCTTTTTCCCTTTTCCTTTTATAATAATGACGTGCGAAGCCATTTATTTTGGCGCATAAATGCTACCTTTTATGTTTGATGCTCAGTTTTTGTTAGTATTAGAAGGAATTCACGGAAAGTAAAATTAGATTTAACTCTAGATGAACTGTAGCGTTAAAACAAGGAAGTAGTTTAAGCAGAAACTCTTGAGATGCCTCGGTTAACTAAAGTAAGCTTTTCTTTCTTTAATTTTTTTTCTTCCTTTCTAACCATCACATGTTTTCTAATTTTTAAAGTTCACGTAAATGTCAACGCTTCACATGCATGAGCAAATCAACATTCTTGTGTGCTTGAAGGGCAATTATTTTTTACCATGCTTTGTGTTTTATTGTAACAGCTTTAAAGTGTTTATTGTATAATATGTATCAAATAATGTTTTTGTTCTTGATATAGATAAATATGAATTCCGAGTCTATTTTAACATAATTGTATGTTTGAAAACATTAATATTCAAAAATTCAGAGTAATAGTTTTTTTTTCATATAAGCACGCTAAAATAAAACAAATAATATTAAAAAAAAATTAAAGTCAATTCCTACTTTGTTAAAAAAAAGAACTATTTTATCTTAGTTACTTTTTATTAAATAGTTACAATTAATATATAAGTATGTATACACATATGACACAATCACAATATTAAGTGTAAATTGTACTTGAACGTTGTTGCCTAGTGAAAAGTTGTGATACCTCGAGTAAGAAGCAGAAATGCGTAAAAGCATGGTTCGATCGTGGCTTCGTAACGATACCTGAGTCAAGAATCGAGTTCGTTTGCAAACAACAATAGTGGGCATGAACAGTTCGGCGACGTTTGCAGCAGCATGGACTCTTAGCTCGGTGACCATGGCTGCGGCAAACCTTGACGCTGCTTCACATACAGGAGAGTCTTCAATGGTGTGATGCACGACGAACCTTGGCATACGAATGGAGACACATCATTTTTTCAGATGAATCCAGGTTTTGTTTAAAGCATAGAGATGGTCACATCCGTGTTTGGCTGCTTCATGGGTAACGCACTTTAGCAGCGGGCATTTGTCATCGTCATACTGGCCCATCACCTGGAGTGATGGTATGGGGTGTAATTGGATACACGTCTGGGTCACCTCTTGTTCGCATTGACGGCCCTTTGATCAGTGCACTCTACATTTGCAGTTAAGACACGTGGTCTATCCTTTATTCGAGCCCTGCGAAGTCCTACGTTTAATCAGGATAATGCACGCCCATATGTTGCCGATTTTGTACGGAACTTCCTTCATACTAAAATTTTCGGCTGTTGCCAGATCTCTCTCCAAAAGAAAAGGTCTGCTCCACATGGTTTCCGAGTGACTGGCTCGTCACCATAATCCAGTCACTGCAGTTGATGAGCTGCAGCATCGTGTTAAAGCTGCATGGGCATGTGTACTTGCACATGCCATCCAATCTCTGTTTGACTCAATGCCCTGGCGTATAAGTGCTGTTATTACTACCAGAGGAGATTATTTTGGGTATTGATTACACAGGGTCTATGCACCCAAATTTCTTGAAAATTTAACCACATGTTATTTCCAGTATAATTTATTTGTCCAATAAATATCATTTTGTTATCTCATTTCTTTCTGGTGTAACAAATTTAATGGCCAATACTGTATATTTACTTTTGTATATAAGTTAAGAAACTTTTCTACTTTATTTCTCTTCAATATTTCAAGTTATCTTGTAAAATAATTCTTAGCAGAATAAGACCGAATTACAACCATTATATGATACTTTTAACATTATTTTGCTAACTGAATTTGGTTAAAAGGATTAGTAGTGGTAACCTACTATTGTATAAACTTAATATTATAAAAAAAGTTTTTAAAAAGCGTTTTATACCACGAAGAGAAGTCTATTATCTTGAAATTAACCATTACAAAAAAATAAATAAATAAAAACATATACAAGAGCAAAATCCGTTTTCATGTAAGTCAATGCCCATTTCTGAAATTGAATTGTCATCAAGTCTCTATACATTAATAATATATAGTTATCAAAACATTAACAGAACATTGTAATTCTTCCTTTACCTTCAATCCCTAAGAATTACTATTTTAGTTTTAAGCAAAACTAAACCAAAAGAACCATTAAGGAGGCTATTTGTAATATGGAGAAACATTTTCCTCTTAGAAACATATTTTTAATGGTTCGTTTTAACATGTTAATGCTTTTTCGCAAATAAATGGTATATATTCGTGTTTTTGGTAAGGAGTTTTCATCATTTAATGTACTCTCCACTATAATTTTCGACTAACGTATTCTATACATGTATAGGATTAT
The DNA here is from genome assembly GCA_019973975.1 of Trichonephila clavata. Lineage (NCBI taxonomy): Eukaryota > Metazoa > Arthropoda > Arachnida > Araneae > Nephilidae > Trichonephila > Trichonephila clavata. Next base: position 38,334 of record BMAO01029840.1, on the reverse strand, counting down.
ACTGTCGGCACAGGATGAAACGTATGAAAGAATATAGAAAATAATTTTTGAAAAACACTGAGGATTTCCTTTTATTAAAGGTTTTCCTAGAACAAGTTCGATTAAATTCATGTTCATACTAAGAATTTTAAGAATATTTATTCTAAAAAAAATTTAACTTAATGTTTGATTCTCAGAAATTTACTTAAAAACATACTTAAAAATATAGAAATGATTCCTTAACCAAGTAGTTAAGTGAATCCTATTAACAGTAGTTATATATAAGTACCCAACTTTATTTTGCTGAAGGAAATTTAAGATAAAGCTCTTACTTGAAAAATCATAATTTATTTTTACACACACACACACACAATTCGTGTTATTATACGTTTATTATAATACGTGTTTAATACACAATATAGTTGGACAGTTAAATATAACTAACTTTAATTTACTTATCTCTCTCATATAAAAAAAGTTTTTCATGTTTATACATAAAAAAGTTCATCTAAAAAATGTATTTATGCATAAGGTATTGTGTATGAAAGTTGAATTTAAATGAAGGGGAGCGCCAAGAACGATAAACTTAGGGGGTCCACTCTACCTTCCAGCGCTTTTTCGAAAAATCTGCTTGCGTCATAGATCGTAATGCTGTAGAATTCTCCAGTGATTACCAGAAACATCCATATGGTCGCCAAAAATGATGCCATCTTGGCTGTATCGCCAATTTTTCGCTGTTTCCATTGATACGCCATTATAATGTAAGGGACGGCGTTGATTGCGAATATTACAATTTTAATATATATATGTTATTCTGTAATTCAATCCAGTAACAGTTGTATAATTCGTGCAATTGGGGTTGATCTGCTGTTTGGTGGATAGGGGATAATCCCTCCCAATTATCTTTCATAAAAAATAGTCTGTTTTAATTTTAACTTATTTATTTTGGAAATAGAGAGATCAAGTATATTTCATGCAATAAAAAAACTGTTCTTTACAGCGACTTTTCAAATAAACTCCATATGAGGATAATATATGTTGTCCTCTTAACAAGCATAATTTTTTATAAGAGCAAACAAATAAACTTTGATTTTGATTTTTGAAATCCTTTTCAAATAGGTGATAAAAGTTCATTTAGCCAATTTTTTGAATAATTTATTTCTATTGAGGTTATCTCAACGTTATCAGCTTTTTAAAAACCAGGAGATTATGTATGATACATGACTGGAATAATCCAAGTATATATCATAATTTTAATGTAAAATATATATTTCAAGAACTTCAGCCATCTGTTAAAAAACAATATCACTTAAAGAAAGTAAAGATTTTATCTTCACAAATTAATGCTGTTGAAAATCGTCTTCGAATACGCTAGAATAAAATTAGAGCTAATCCATCTTTTCCGATTTTCTCTAAGTAAGCAAATACTTCTCATCCCATTCTTTAATGAAAAAGAGAACGTTGAGTACACACATCATATGTTTTCAATGTTCACACAGTGTAGAGCTATTCAATCAATTTCTATAACTTATTAATCATACCATTTATGGTCTGTTTTAATAGTTGTTTGTGTTGCTACATACAAGAAAATGTTATGAATGACCAAACGTGGTAGATTAAAAACACTCTAACTTTCCTCTTAGATTGAGGGTGGGCAGACGTTTCCAGGATACTGGCTCTTTCTAAAACTTTTAAGGTGTTGCGGTCCACCCAATGGCTTAGGTGGGCTATTTGGTTTTAAAATTGTATGTTTTCTTTTAGTAACACTTGCTTTCGACACTGCACCCCTCTTTTAAAATATTTCAGATTACTATTTTTACTATAAAAACACAAGCAGCACAAAATTGTCAAGAAAAATTCTTGAACAACTATGAGTGACTTCTAGACCATAAAGCGTAGATGCATTCAATGCAGCTTTCAGAAAATGGATGTAAACCGATGAATCTGAAACCGACGCATACATGATGCCCATTCCCGCACTATCGCGAAAACCCAATTCCGGTGTAAAGGATGATGCCTAAATAGCCAATCCCGTGCTATCGCGATAAGAACTGATCATCAACATTCATTCTAACCTTCGCGTACGGGGAAAAAATCAACTCTGCAGCTGGCATCGCAGTAACAGTTTTTTCTCTTACAGCGATTGCAAACGATTCGTCATCATTCGCTTCCAACGAAAGTACAAGGGTCATTTACACAGTTATTGAATCATTTGCTTAAGTAAATACAGTCGCATCATTTGTGAAAAGCTGATTCTCCAGTTTAGCTGGAGTTGGTGCTCTACAACTATATTTCTTTTAGTATGCGAGTCTTAGGTCATAGTAAAGGTGGTCACCCCAAAATGTCTTGATGGTCCACCTGCATATCGCAATCGACTTAATGTCCATCCCTGCCTTGCATAATACATAGGACGGCTCTTTAACGACTCAGCGTTCTTTAACAACGATAACTACTACCGCGACCCAAAAAAACCAAGAGCCTTGAAAAGCCTGGGGAAACTCTGGCCACTGTGAGTCCAATTCCGAGACACTTGGAGATAGTCTAGGCAGTTTCCCGCTTTCGCATAGCTACTGGACATGACTTTTTGGGAGAACACCTTCACTAGCTTGGCCTGGCTGCTGACGAGACCTGTTCACTCTATGGCCATGCCAGAATGGATGGCCACAGAGTCCAATACACTGGACTCGATGAATATCCTTCTGACGACATCGTCAGTCAGTACTGGAGGCTCGGCGTCAAATGGTCAAGAAGCCAAGCACGAGCGTTGGATAAATAAAATAAAATACAACGAAGAGATTCTATCAATAAAATGTAATATTTTTCTCTTTTGAGCCCAGCTACAACCCAGCTTTATTAATACAACTACTTTCACCTAGTTACTTATTATTTTAATAAAAAGCGAAAAAAACCATTTTACTATGACATGAAAGGCATTTCAGCTTCAATATATTTTTCTTCCAAAAAAAAATTAAGTGCAGAAAAGGATATTTGGAATGCATAGTTAATACCACTAACAGAAGAATTTTTAACACTGTGGAACTTAATAATTCAAAAATAAAAGTAAAGTATTCTTTTAATACGTACGTGACTGAGTTTATTATGTTTTATTTTTCATGCCTAAATCAAGCAAGTAATAAGTAATATCTTTCCTGAACAAGTGTTATTTAAATATTCCTTACAAGAACCCAGTTAGCAATACTTACACGTACCAAAATAATGGCTTCATTTCTTATTCTCCACCAAAACTTAATTTCATATTTTCGAGATATGAGAAACTTTTTGGTCGAGAGAAAAATCCATTTTTAAACAATTTAGAACACCTATTTCTAAATTTTTCAGCGTTGAACATACATTTGGCTCTAAGAATAATCTTTTCTGTTCCTGAAACACATATCAGTGTTTGCTGAAACTCGTTCCTTTTGAACCTTTTTTTATATATCCATCATCCAGTTGACACTAAAATTCTATATATGTGGAATGCGTTAGACGAAAATTACAGTGGAAATTGCATGGAATGATGGATCCTCCTTACCAGAAAAGTAGCTGCAAATCACAAAATGTACAATTTGCTCTTCGAAGAAGCATCATCATGGTAAAAAGAACCATTAAAATGTATGTCCAGAAAGAGGGAATTTTTGCTTTATCTGGGAAATATTCTTCTTAATGGTTTTCTGTGTTTGTTTTGTTTAATGTTAAAAACATGATTTTTATGGATGGATGGTAAATCAGTTTTACGATGTTGAATGATATTTCAGAGACGGCTCCTTTTGGTAACTATTCACTGTCAATATATATATATATATATAACCAGGAGAAACAAATAGCAAAAATACATGTAGGAGTCATTAGATACACAACGGAGTTGTGGCGAATTAAACCTCGCTAGATACGTAATTCAATCTATACATCCCTACAAGATATGAACATTGATTGTGATTAGGGTTTCTTACCTGGAGATTTTCGCATATATTGTATTCTAGGGAATTACATTTCGTTCCCAGGAGTTCCCGGGAATGATAGACACGTGGCTGAAATAATCCTTGAGGTAGCTATTTTTGACTTGATTGTTGATATAAATTTTAGCTGACTAACTGTTGAATTAAAGTTCACCAACCCCGAACTTCTTGAAAGAAGGAATGATAACTGGAGCCCCTATCAAAGGGTAAGACTGTAATAAGAGAAAAAGTAACACCATGTTGGGTTGGCGAGAATTTTTCCAGCTTTCCATAGGAATAAGTAAATACATGGAACTCTGATCAGTTCCTCTCTTTGCCCTGTGTATTGTTTACTAAAAGCAATAAGTTTTTAAAGGAACGAAATTCATTGTCTACAGCATGACCAATCCAATATCTTGATTTATGTTGATAACGTAAGTACCAATACTTAAAACTGTTACGTATTTAAGTTATTAATGTGAAATTTTTCTTCGAATACTTGTTTTTATTGTGAGCTATTTAATTGAATCAGCAGCTTAAAGAAGGAAATGAACTTCAAAACTGCAGCAGAGAGAAAATTTTCAAAAAATATTGAAACTTTTCTTATTATTTTTTAAACATACTTTTGTATTAGATTCTTACATTAATATTTAATAATATATGAAAATTATTTATCAAAACATCTGGTGGATTTCATTTGAGTGCTTCTCAGCTGCGGCTATGAGAGCATTTTCTGATGCCTGGCTGTTCACAACAAAGCTAAGAGCTAGGCCAAGTGATAAAAACAGTCTTTCTCAAACTGTGGAGCGCCCATCCTAGGGAGGCGATAAAATCTTACATGCAAAGCGAGAGCATATCGTAAAGTCGAAAATAAAATTTGGTAAATAATTTATCAATACTAAGTTAAGAACAAAAGGTTAATATTTACAAGTAACCTATGGGCTTGTCATATACAAAGCTTAATACTTATCTTTATAATTTTTATGATTTATAATTAAGGTCGCATTGCAACTTTAAGTACATTACTATTGTATGGAAGGGGGAGGGGTGATGAAAATTATGATTGAGAATTAGGTCGCAAACATTAAAAGTTTGAGAAGTACTGGATAAAAACATAGATTTTTTGCTTATGTTTTCTCAAATCATACTTTAAAAAGGACATATTTTACACATTTTGTATTTTTAACTGAATATATATAAATGAGAATAAATTCTGGAATTTATGTGTATAGCCTTATTTTATATAATTATTGCTCACACCAATTAAAAATAACATGTTTTAGATATTTCAAAATTTTGATGGATTCCCGGGAATGACTATTAACCCCGGATCTCCGGAAATGGGAAGATGGGAAATCAGGAACTCTAATTTTGGTGCATAAACCATTTTTAAAAAGAAAGGTGTTCTTTTTTTTTTTGTCAGTTTGACGAATTATATGATAAATCTAGAGGAGAATCAAATATTTGCTTTATTTCAAAAATTAGTTGAACTCACAAAGTGTTAAAAAACATCATACAAAAATAAAGTTTTTTTATAAAAAAAAACCGAAGATAATTTTAATTTTGATATTAATTTCGAGCACAAATTTAACTAATACCATAACATAAATTTTAAATTTTAGATTATCAAGTTTCATTGGACATCTAGACTACCGTGTGATATAGTTTGCCTTAACATCTATTTTTATTAATATTTCAAATCACATTAGAAGTTTCACGTAAATTAGCCCCATATACTATTCGTAAAGTTCATATTAATGTTAGATTAAAAATTACGTTAATGTTAGATTAATGTAAAGTTCATATAATGTTAGATTAGACAGCCCAAACGTTTCGAAGCATTACACAGTTTTCAACATTTAATAGATCCAGGTTGTAACTTTTCGCAGAGTAGCAAAAGTAAAAAGTGACATTGACAAAAATACACTACAGTACAAACATTTGCAAAGATTAACAAGTAAAGTAAACTAAATAATTAGTATTCAAGGAAGTTTGTAGGTGCTTTCGTACTATCGCAACAATCGCCAATGTTCAAGATAACTCACCATGTTGGCAACCCCAATTTCTCATGTGTCGTATGCGCTGAATCAGCAATCATGTGCTTCGTTTCATTTCATGTTGCCATTAAGTTGTAAAAATACGTAAGTACCAGTTTTAAATTTGTCTATTTCTAGTTAAAAAGGTATTGGGAATGCAACGATTGTTTGTATGCTGGGAGGGAATATACTCCTAACATTATACTGAATAAGTAGGATAGACTTTGGTGATAAATTTGGTGTCCAAAGCACCTCCAAGCTGCCAAATATAGATTACCCGTGAAAAATTTTGAAGGGTCTAGAGAGAATGATTACTTAAGGAAATACATCTAAAATGCTAGGAAGCATGTAAAGATTAAGAAGTGGTATAATAGAGTTTTGCAACGTATTGGTTTTATTCTCTTTATGTGATATTATGACTACAGATTTGGACTATACTACACTTGTTTGAAATTTGAACTTGTGTCATTATGGATTTATATGTACGTACTTATTGTTTCCTTTTTGAAAGAAAATTTATTGCATTTTCTGGATAGTTGGGTACTAATTTGATATCGATACGCAGCGCATTTTTTTGCCAAAGTCCTAAAATGTCACCAACTTGAGGAGATCATTTTACACAACCTGGTCGCCAAAGATCTCTTTGGCATTATGCAAAATCACTCAAAAACGAGTAGCGCTTCAATGTCAAAATAGTTTTGATAGGTATTTAAAAAATTCAATTTATTCCAAAAAAACTCTGCTAGTTTTGAGGTAAAATTTTCATACATGATACAAGTCGTTTAATCACATAACATGATAATGTACATATTAATTTTTTTTGATCAAGGTTTTGAAGCATAAATAAAAATTATATTTATCAAAATAAAGAACAGCTAAACAGACAAGAATGCAAAGAAGCTCAAGCATAAACTGCTAACACTTGCGTGAAGGTTAAAAACGGAAAACCTGGTGAAAAACAAAAAATCTAACTGTTCACGTTTTCAAGTGCTTCCTCTTAAACTATTTCCTCCTTTAAGCACTTTTGTTCGTCTAAAATTAAAACTAATTTAATATTCAACTAACTCTTCATGATAATAATAAAAAAATGAGCACCAAAAACAAAACGTATCGCTTATGCGCCAAATTGAGCTTCGTCGTGCACCATTAGTGAATATCAATAAAATAAAACGCCAAAAAAATCTCGCCAAGTTTCGACTTCTTTGATGTGTTACTAATAAGAGGAAATTAATATAATTAAGACAAGGCTCTTTTATTTGCAGTTTAAGCTTATGAGAGGAATTTTTAATATTTGAGAAAATCGTTTTGGGTATTATTATAGTTTTTTAGTTCAACTGCTATTTTTAAATCCGGTTTGAAATATTTCTATTGGAATTAGTTGCTTAGCAACGAATTATAAAGGTCTTTGATTTCGCGAGACACGTAAAAAAGTTTTGTTTGTTTTCTTGGATGTGAATTATTACTATGCTGCTCATAAAGAAATATATGATAATAAAAAAGATTTATCTGTAATTATTTTGCCACAAAATTACTTATTCTTTTGTTACGTTGATTCATAGAAATGTTTAGGCATTTTTATTTTGTTTCGAGGATATATATACAATTATATTCTCTCGAGTATATAAACTTATTTTTTTTTCTGAATATAGTGGTATTGAGTACATTGAAATCAATTCTGAATAACATCATGTGGACGATAGATTTTATTATTTTTATATGCGGAGTTTTTTTTTATTCTGTTAAAGGAAAAGAATTGCAATAGTATGTCTGCAGGGGGAAAAATAAAAGAATTTTTTACTTGATTTTTTTTTACGTTGTGCACTGTGAAGCAACAAATTGGCGATGAATCTCGTAAATTAGAGCCACGGTCAAGTGGTGAAGATAACGCCTGAGCTACCAACCTTTTTTCCAAACTTCCACAACACACCAGTGACAGGTAAATGATGTCTTAAGATTTCTTTGACTTGCATTCCAGTATTTATGCAATGATTACATTAATTAACAAACTTTAAATAACTGATTTATTTAATTTAAGCTATATTGGATTTCACAAAAGATAATAATTACATAAGACATGCAAATAATTGAAATTATTCTTTTAATTAACAGATAAATTCCCAAAATCAAATAGGGAAAAGGGGAGAAAAATTCAAGGGATAAACAAAATAATAAAACAATACAAGGTTTTTTAATGCACCACTTCATGCTTCTCTTCATCCATTATTTCTAAATCTAAATGAACTATAAATTAGAATTCCCCCAAATCAAAAATTCAACCGTTACATTTCTCTTTTTTTTACCTCCGACGGCTTATAAACTTTTTGACAGACCTCAAAAATCCAAACAACAATCCTCTCTGAATTTTCAAAACTTAAGTAACGTAAACAATGTACAAAAAAATAGCAAATAAATTTATACCGTTGTCAAAACAAGGAAATATGTTACCCTCGGTGTCCCTAGAACATAAATTTAAATACAAATAAGACCGTACGCCACGCTCTCGTCTTGCTTAAAAATAAATCCTTATCTAGACTTACTTATATTCCACCTAAAATTGACATAAGATTTTTAAAATATGACAAATACTAAGAGATTTTTAAGTAATAAGAGTTAATAAAAGACCTTATGTGCATAGCTCTTAAATAAGCAAATGCTCTACATAAAATCATTAAATACGGTTATTTGCTTGCAAAGATTAAAAATCAAGCTACTGAATTAATCTCTTTAATAATTCTAAAGTTCTTCAATACATATAACTCTCCATCGTGCAATCCAATGCGCCAATTATGTTCTAGTTATAAAATAAACAGTTTTAAAAGATATATATAAAATCTAACTCCGGGTTCGTACTAGAGTTCTGTCAATTACTAGAGACTGGCATATTAATTTATCCCTAATTAAATACATTCTAACAATCGTTTCATATATAAGCGGATTTTCCTAAATTTTAGAATGGTGAATCTTAAAGTCGTTTTAAGACGTTCTAATTAGTTTGTAATTAGCGTAATTATGTCTCGAGCATTTTAAAATAAAAGGTATAAAAGTTTTAAGAGAAGAGTATTTGGGCCACTGAGGAATTAAGCAGCATTTTTCTGGAGCTTAAAACCCTCGTCTCCTATCAGGAGATAGATTTTATTTGAAGGTATAGAAAGTGTATTTGTGCGGAGTATATATAAAAGTTTTGCGTAGGAAATATTCATGGTGGATGGTTGAACACAATCTGATTTAATGCTTGTATATCAGCATTTCTCAAACTGTGGGGCGCGTCCCCCTCTGGGTGCGTGACAACTCTTTGAGGAGGGGTGGGGTCGCGAGCATATTGAAAAGTAGAAAACAAAATATCATTCAAAAAAGATTCATTTACTGAAAGTAAACAAACAAAATACATTCTGACATAATAAAAAATAAAATTCATATTTAAACTGATATATTACACTTATAAATGCATCAGTGCTACACAATGTATCTTATACCTAATTTAACAATACCAAGTTAGGAACAAGTTAAATAATGACCACTGGCCCTTGGGATTGTCATATATAAAATTATATACAAAAATTAACACTTATCTTGTTAATTTGTACGGTTTATAATTAATCCCTTAACTGCCGATTAAAAGTTACACAATTCGCTTTCCAATGCCAACCATTTTCCACGACGGCGCACGCATGTGTTGTATTGGGGGTGGAGGGAGGAATATAGAAACAAATAACCTGAAATAAGTAAATCCTTCACAAACATTGTCAAGGTCCTTTTATTGCATTCCAAAGTCTTCGAAATAAGTTTATAGATAGCAGTGCACAGAAAAGATCGTACTTTGGAAAGACGTATATATACGTCCGGGGAAATTAATGCTTTGGCTGAGCGAGACGTTTATATACGCCGGTGGCACTTAACAGATTGAAGTCGTGTCGTATTTTTTGCGTCAAAGTTTAGTATTATTGAATTTAATATATTGTTATTTGTATAAGAGGGGCGCGAAGAAAATTGTGATGGAATATTGGGTCGCTAATTTTGAAACTTTGAGGAGCACTGTTGTATATATAGAGGCACTGAAATAGGTGAGAATAGAAAAGTATGAATGATTTACAGTAAATGTTATACGATGCTTTAACCAGACTTTATCTAAATATACAGCAGGAATCATAATTAATTGTAAACATTTATTTGAAATACTCAATTAATATTTTGTTGCAGTTATATATAATGTGAAATAAATTATAGTTTAAAAAACTAAAAAAACATCATTTTATAGTAAATCGAATTAATTTGTAGCTTAATCTTTTAGTCGCCAAATCTGGAAATGGTATGTGGAATTAGTCGCCAGATGTGGGGTGGGAGCTGAAAATGGAAAATCGTTAATCCTGATGATCCTGATCAGGACAATGGAACAAAATTATTACGTTATTGTATTGTCATCGTTTCTGGACAAGTGAGTAAAATTTTGAACTAATATGACCTTTTAAAGTGGGTAAAAGTGGAGTTCAAAAGATTCCGTTATATACAAATGAAGCTTATAAGAGTGTTAAAAATTGCGTTTTTGCTGCGTATTAGGTAGATTATGAAATTCTAAAATTGCTGTAAATTAGTTTAAGGCATATAATATTTTTTTAAGTTATATATGGGTATTTTGAAAAATATATGTGTTTATTAAAAATAAATTAATTAAATGTGATAGTAATGCAAAACTTTAATTAATCAAATTTTGATATATTATAAAATACCACAATATTTTACAACTTTCATTCTGAGAGAACCTCTAGTGATTTAAAAAATAGGTATGTTGTTCTTGAATTAAGAGTGTTATGTTATACTTTCTAATTATTTATTCTAATTAATTTTACATTCATTTTATAACTAAATAAATTTATTTTTCTAATATAATTGAAGATCTTTTAATCGTCGTAATATATACCTGGAAAAGAAAGGGTTTTAATTTGTATCAGGATAAATGATAATTTGCAAATAAAACAGGTTTTTCTTAAACTCTCTTAAGATTTTTTAAAACTTAATTTTGAAGTGGCTTTTCTTATAACTTTGCCTATACATGACGTTTCTAAATGCATAAATTCATTCTTCATGCAGCCTTTTGATCACAATATATTTTCGTTATCGTTATATTTATTTATCATTAAATTTTATAATTTGTTCCTGTAACAGAATTAAAACTTTTTTAAATGATTCATTTTAAAATGTATTATTCCAATAGTTTTATTTTAATTTAGATAACGCTTCTGTTTTGTGTTTACACACTTTGTACTTTGAAAATATCTTAATTACAACTATAAGTCTGTTTTTTTTCCAAAAATTCTAAGTCAAATTTTGGTTTGAATTATCTATTTTATAGACACTATTCAAGATATACCTTACTATAGATATATATCCTAATCAAATGATAGATATTATGATATTTATTTTTCTGTTTATGCCTTTACGCTGTTGATATCAGTTTGAGTAATAAGTTTTGACTTTAATCAATTTTAATTTGTTATAATTTCTTTTTTAGCTATTTTTTTAGATAAACTTTTTTGAATTTTTTGTTTTAGATAATTTTTGTAACTGAACCGCCCATTCTGGCCACTTGCATCGATGACTTATATCATTCCGCAATTTATCTCCAGCATTTTAGTCTATCCTAAACTTCGTTGTTTGCTCGTATATAGGAATTTTTTTTGTATACGTTTTCCTTGATCACATAAACATCAAAGATATCTGTTATAGCATCAAGACCAGTTCACTATGACGCAAGTATGAAAGGAAACAGTGTAGCGGCCATTGGGAATTTGACACAAATGAAACAAATACACGTCGATGGCGTAAGAAATTATATAATTTTTCTTGTAATTATTTCTTGTGTTATATATTCATTAAAAAAATGTAGCGTAACAAACGCATTAGATGGCATGGAAGATGACACCGTGTGTGAAAATGGCGACGCCGGCACCGATTCCGAAGTCATCTGTGACATTGGGAATGACGAATCATTTTCGAAACATGATACTGACGGTTTGAGTAATTGTATATATTTGAAAATTTTTAATATTGGTCAAATAAAAATAATTATTATCTTCTTATTATTACTCGTCATTCCCCATTTTTTTTTTTACTTTTGGATATTGATGAACCTTTTACACAATTTTTTAAATTTTTTGTCAAGAACGAGTAGAAAATTAGAGGTGCGGCTTAGATTCGAGTAAACGCAGTATGTATGAGTCCAATAGTTTTAAATTCTCCCCTATCTAAAATAAAGTTATTTTTAGAACCTTCAAAGGAAATACTTCGATTCAAACTGTATTTAGTCCACACCTTATAAGAAAACTAATCCATCATACAATTTAACCCTGTTCCAGCGGTTGCTTGAAATTGCTCGGTACAGGAAACTATGATGATGAATGAGGAAACATGAAACTCCATTAGCTTGTCATGGAGAAGAAGATTCTAATCCCTACACCCCATTGAACCATCCTTCTCTCTCCCCCTGACCCTTCTTCATGCAGAGTAAGAACTATAACTCCTACGAGACGTCATCAATAACGTCGAAGATCTTTTTCTATCCCTCTTTCTCTCTCTCATTCTCTGGAGTTTATAACTATTACTATATTTCTACTTAGTTACAATAGAGAAAGAAGGAAAATGTAAAAGAGTACGGATTGTGTGTGAAAGATGTAAAAGGGGAATGGAGTGCAACTTTTAAAAGAACCTTGAGCTACAAACCATCGTTACAAATGGTATCGCACAAAAAATAATTTTTTATCGTGTATTAGGAATAAGATGTCATTAATCATTGGAATGGCAGTGTGAAAATTAAGAAAGTTGGATTATTTTTATACTTAACTTTTTTTTCATTTCTGTCTTTAACTATAAGTGATTATTGACTTTGGGATGCTTTAACCAATTAATTTTAACACCCAAAATGTTTAAAATAAATGCTCATTTTTTTTAATTCAATGTAACTAGAAACTTTACTTATAGTAGAATGAGAAAATGGAAGAATTTTATTTTAATTATATTTATTATTCATTTTTCATTTTTATTTATATTTATTATTCATTATTTATTATTCATTATTCATTTATTATTAATTATATTTATTTCACAATTTTGAGGCACAAAAAGAAAAAAACCCTGATTGTTTGTTTTTTGTAAGTACACTCTAAGAATGTTTCGTATATCCTTACACGAATTTTCATGTTCATACTTTTCAAATGGTTGAGGGATTTATGTCCGTTTGCGTGTGCGACTAATTGTTTTCAATAATGCAGTCAATGAGATCAAATCTAAATTCTAGCAGTATGAATCCCTTCTTTTTTACAGTAGATGACATTTAAGTTCTGTATTGAAATGTAAAAAAAATGAGAAACCAAAATCATTCTGTAATATGTTTTCCTCTTATTTGATTATTTCAAAATATATGAAAACACGATGATATCTCGGAACGATTCATCTGAAGAATTATCCAGACAATCAGTGATAGTTTAGAGAATCTCTGAATTTTATTTATGCTTTCACAAGGAAGTGCTTTCATTGTTTGCTTAGTATAAAAATTTCAAAAAAAAAGGAATATGTCGGTCTGAATGAACAAGTATTCTGTACAGTAAAATAAAAACTTTAAAAAATCTGAATTCCTGTCTTCATCAAAAATTTTTTAACACAAATGTGATGACCTGTTTTTTAAGCATTTTTAGAGAATTTTTTGATGACCAGTTAAAAGACAGAACTTTAAGTTTTTTTTATCATTTATTTATATGTATTTTAAGTTTATGTTAGCTAAAAATATCCAACAGAACGTGAGTTATAGCGCCCTGAACATATCCACCTCGAAAAAATAGACGCTCACTTCCTCCACAATTCCGACCGATTGGCTTATCTGAATTTAAAAAAAGAAATAACGGCATTTTAATTTTTAAGCTTAAATGCACAGAATGGATTATACTCACTTGAAGATATCAAAAATTGGATTTTTGGTAGACCTCCGAAGAAAAAGATTCAAATTTCATGTTTTTGTTCATGTTTTTGTTAAAAAATAGAAATATTTTGAAATTTGTAATGATCATAGCTCATTTAGTCCGTATATATATGCTGAGTCTGCCCTACAAATTTAAAGTAAATCAGTCAAAGCGTTCTTGAGATATGATGGAAGGAATTTTGAAAAACTCAGTTTTGAGAAAAACGCGTTTAAAGTTTCAAGTCCGATCAAAAGAATGAAAATCTTATTTAACCTCAATCGGCGATGCCTGGTGGCGAAGACTAAAATAAGTTCAACGAAATATTCAATAACTAAAAATATTTCCTTTTAAACCTCTACAAACTTGTATGAATGTGTTTTTCCATAGAAGTGCCAGTGGTATCAAGCCGACTGTACACAATAGGCCTAGCGTTCGATTGCCAACTCAGCGCTCCGAACAGCTGCTCTTCTAACACTTGCTTTTTTATAACGACTTCGAATTTTAAAAAATCACTTTACCACCGCATTCTAGACATGTTAAAGGATCAATTAATGGGATTTTTTAAAAAATTTTTTGAACCCATCACATGTGTGAACCCCTTTAATGCAAGGAAAATGCTGAATGAAAAACATTTCAGTGCCGTTGACAAAACTACTTAATCTTTTAAAAACACTAGCAAAAATTAATATCATCGTAAGAATTAAAAAAATGCCCAAATCAAAGGGAAAAAAGGAAATATAAGTGCCCGTACAGCGTACGGGCAAATAGGTTACGTCCTGATTTCGTTAGCCCGTACGGTGTACGGGCAAACCGATTAAGGTGTAAAAAATAGTTTGCACCAGACTCTTTTGACGTAATATCGTCTGTTGGGGTTGAGCAGATGGTTAGTATTTAATCGCTTTCTAAGGTAAGAAATTTAAAATCTTGATAATATTAATAGATCTTGATTTGCTTTTATTTTTAAAGCCGGAATATTAATGGATTTATTGTCTTAAATTACCCAAGATATTTTTTGTAGAATTTTTCCTTTTGTGCAACTAACAATTTGTTACGTACGTCATTTTTTTTTAAAAAAAACTTCACCACACTTTTGTTGTTTCTGTCATAAAATAATCTTAGAAAGCATCATGAATAGAGTCTGAAGCGCATTGTTAGTGTTGTATACAGGTGCTGGACGATTATTAATTTCTTCCATGATCTGCTGGTTGTTTAAACTTTTTCCGAGATGCGAGAGAAAATACCATCTTACATACAGCAGCCTGCATCATTAATTTTATGGTTGTCTGGTAGTGATTTTTCATCGCTCAGGAGTTAATTAATAATTCCAGAAATCTCATATATGGAATGCCATCCTTTTTTATATACTGCTAAGAAATTACCTGTTAACTTAATGTGTGTGGAATACCATGATTTTCGTTTTTTTTTATTTTGTTATTGCTATCACCATTTTTTTTTATCTTGGATGAAATATGATTGTGTGGATAAATGCAAAAATAAAGATTAAAATTGTGCTGTTTTTTTTTTCTTTATTTATTTTAGAACAGTTAGGTGAGTTATGAAGTTTCGAGAGAAGTTATATAATATTAGTAACAGTGACGTCTTAAGTCTTCACAGGTGAGGTTCTTTGCAAAAATATTCCTCATTTGCGTCACTTTTAAGTCGACAATATATATCATACGTTGTCAAATACTCATACAAACGGTAATCCTTAACAATTAAATGTGCATTACTCACAATCCCCCATTTAGGCACAAGCTGATTCGACTGACTGCTGACTTTCTACTAATTATTATTAATGTACATTAGTAGGCTTAGACCGAGGCACGGACGATGGAAATAGTATAATAATGCAATCTGACCACTGTTGCCTGTTGCCATATAGAGTGAAAGAGAATATTTCCCGGAATAACATTTGATAATTTAAATTGTTCGGATCATGATCTTATTGAGGGGGAGTCAAGAATGAGACGAGGCCAAACACGAACGAAGCCCAGTTCACCCATACCTAAAAGCATTACTGATCAGTAATTTGATAGTGAATTTTTTAAAAAAAAATATTGGTTTCTGACGTCTAAAAATTATTATTCCTATAAGCTGAAGTTCCACACACAACTCATGCGAATTCCATGGACGGAGCTTGTGATTGGTGGAAGGACATCGTGCGAGAATGTGTCTTATGAAAGTTTAGTTAAATAAGCCGATGTTTTTTAATTTTTAAGAGCTACGATTACGATTAAATCCCGTCAAGTGGGCAAGCTAGTTAATTACTTACGCGCGAGTCCCGAAGGGTCAGGACCATGGCACATAAAAAGTGGTTTAAGATTAAATTAAAAGGAATTATATATACATATATGTATATATCAGGCTTCAAGTCTGCTAGTAAATGTAAGAAGTACTTTATTATCGTTCAAGCATCACCATTTCAACATGGCGGCTAATTGGCGCCAAATCAGACGGAACAAAAGATATCATCAAAGCAAGGAGTCAGCAGCCTCTCTTCTCGATTATTCTAAGTCAGTGCGCTTGTTTTACCTCAGAAAGTCATATTCACCCTAAAATCCATACGCGGTAGTATATATAAATAGTTCTCTCTATTTTTATTTATTATTCAATTAATTTAAGTTTAACTTTAAACTTTTTAAAAACTTTTTTTTAAAGTTTAACCTGACATATAGCTCAGTAAGTCTTCAGTGGTGACCTGGATTCGCCGGTCACGAGTTCTTGACCATGATCCCTGGTCTACCGCAACCATAGAGTGTTATTCAGTTATTTCATAGAATACATGAGTATTTCCCGAAATAATTGACCAAATCAGATAACGAACATGTAATAATTTAAGGGTTTCACCCTTTGCTTGGTTATTCCACTTAATAACTAGGTGTTCAATGAATTAACTATTAACAGACCGTTAAAGGGAAAAATAAAAGATTTGAAATTAAAACAAGTCCATTGGTTTATAAATTAACTGATGGTAAATAGTCAAAGTCTTTCCTCTCGAAAAATGCTTTTGATATCTTGTCATATAGACGTAATACATGTCAAGAAATATTATTAATTGACTCATGTAACCAATACTATTGCTTGACATATAAAATTTTTTCAAGGTTATTTAATCTGTAATAAAAAAAACCAGAATATAGTGCTGCAATAATTATATTTAAATGTTTGAAACCGATATTTATGATAATTATTAGGCTGCCTAGTATGGCATGTAAAAAAATTATGCTATTTAAAAAATACTACAAAAACGTTTCACCCAAAATGCCAAACAGGCTGCATTTAATACTCTAATGATTAGACAATTGCTG
The DNA here is from genome assembly GCA_019973975.1 of Trichonephila clavata. NCBI lineage: Eukaryota > Metazoa > Arthropoda > Arachnida > Araneae > Nephilidae > Trichonephila > Trichonephila clavata. Next base: position 21,130 of record BMAO01029840.1, on the reverse strand, counting down.
TTGCATTAAAGACTAGTTAATGAATAGAATTAAAAAAGTTTACCTATTTTAACTGACTTGGTCAGTTATTTTACGAAATACCTATTTTAGGAAATAATTGAAATTGATAGCTTTTTATATGTACATTTCTGTCCCCAATATTTATGGAAAAATATTTAATTTATTGTAAGGAATTAAAAAGTATTGATTTCCACCACTCCATTGCAATCGTAATTAAACTCATATAGCGAACTAAAATAAAAGAGTTAAGAACTGAAGATAGTTAATTTACTGAAGCATGAAATACTGATACTTGCGTGTACATTAAAATCAGCAAAACCTGATGGTAAGGGCTAAAAAGAAAAGAATTTTAAACTAACCACGGCCTCAAGTATTTCCGCTTAAACTATTTCTTTCTTTATAAACGTTCTTCTAGAATTAAATCTAATTTTACATTCCGCAAGTTGTTCCCGATACCAAACAAAAGAATGCCGAATGAAAAGAAAAGTAACATTTATGCTCCAAAGTGAGTGGCTTCGCACGCCATTAGTGAAAAGCGGTAAAATAAAACGCCAAAAACATCTCGCCAAGTTCCGAGTCCTTTGATGTGTTACTAATAAGGGAGGATTAATGTAATTAAGACGTGGTTCTGTTTTCTGCAATTTAAACATGTGAATGGCATTTTTAACGTTCGAATAAAACTATTCATACTTTTCTTTCGTACCTTGCTTATTATTATTATTTTTAAAAATCTCTTTTGAAAGTTTTCTGCAGAAAGATAGTTGCTAAGCAACGCGTTACAAAAGGTTTTCTTTTGGCGAAAGAACTGAAATCTTTTGTCAGAACTTTGGCGTGAATAATTGCCGTAGTGTTGTGTATAATGATATATATAATGACAAAAGTGATTTATTTATAATTATTTTCTCCCAATATTACTTATTTTCTTTTTTTTACACTGCGTGCTTTCGCAAAAATTCATTCTGGTAGTTTTGATTCTTTCACAAAGCATGTGTTTAATTATGAAAATGATTACTTTAATTTTTTTACCTTCCTTTCGTGAAACAAAGTGGATTTAAAACATTTTACATGAATTATTTTTAAAAAAAATTGTGATGAGCCTATATTGTTTCCAATATCAATTAATTGATTGGCTAATGTGTCTTGGGATTTTAATCCTTAACCCCTTAATCGCTACCCCGTCTCGCTTAATCGGTGATTTCAGTGTTCCGGACGTATATATACGTCTTCCTGAAATAGGATTCTTTCTTTTCCCTGCTTTCATTAAAACTTTTCCGAAGGCTTTGGAATGCAGTACAATGACTTTGACTTTTTTGTTGTTGTTGTTTTCTAAGAAATTACTGATTTCGGAAAAAAAATCTGCTTATTCGTACCTTTTCTCCCCCCCGCCCCAGTATACCACATACACGTGCCTTTAGAAAAACGGTGGCACCAGGGAGCGAATCGTGTAACTTTTAATCGGCAGTTTAGGGGTTAAGAACTTGGTCATATTTTGTTTTGAAAAACAGAGATAAAATTAGAGTTCTGTTTGTGACAACGATCGTCATTAAGGTTAATAGGCTAAATCCATGATAGTCACGTGATAAATGCGATCACGTGTTCTCCATTGAACCCAAAACTGACATTAGGTTTATACTTGTTGCTCTATTTGCAAAATATAAGTAAAATTTAAAATTTGATGAACTGGTAAAGTTACTCAAATACTAGGATTCTTCAAAAAGTTTTTCAAAATTAAAAAAAAAATATTCTTATATTATACGTGTACTTTTGAATCCAGTGTATTTTACTTATTTATGTGAGCTATTTTTGCGTATAAATACGTACTTTTTAAAGGAAGGTTTCTGTGAAAAACCTAAGCTGGCAACAGTAAAATGCATGAACTGATTGGATTTAAACACGTGATTGCAGTTTTCATGGGACTAAGACGTAACATGAATTAGCTTATTGACATTTTTTAAAAGGGGTGTGGTTCAAGTCATTCTTGCAATGTGGATGTGAAAAATAGGGTCTTAGCTCAGGCTCTGCCTATGCCTATTTTATTAGTCCATATAATTCTGATCTTGATTGATTGCTAGTGGTTGATCCTTACAAACAGAACAAGTTAATTTATTTAATTGTTCTTGTTGGCTTCATTGTTAAATCTATTGAGAATGTATTCAAAAAACCACTACTTTCTAGGCGTTTTGAATGCGTGTGTATTTGATTATCTCAAGTTTTTACTGAATTAAAGAATAAACCTGAATACTTACGATATGATCCATAATGCCCCTTAATATTGAGATGGTATTTATATTAAAATGTCACACAAATACCCTTTTTTAAGAATAAGACACTTTTCTATTTAAAATATTTATTTGAAAAAACTTATCTTTGAGTGTGTGTTTTATTAAACATTTCATTTTTTTTCTTTCAGGAAAATCGTATTTATCTATCTCTGTTTTTTGAAAATTTATGCAACAGGCCTCTTTAAAACGACACGATGAAGAAAATATAAAGTTTAAATCTACTTCCTTCATAATCATTTGCTTATTTCTATTTAAACTAATATATTTGATTTACATTTATAAAATACTAAACCCATTAAATCTAAAACTTTACTATGTAAATATTTTTGCATGAGAAGTAGACTCAGTAATTCTTTTTTTATATGTTAAAAGATAAGTAAAATAAATATATTATTTATAAACTCGCCTCATTTTTTGTGAAGGAAATATAAAATAAATTTTCAGAGAAGTGGAAAAGAAATACAATTGTTCATACCAAAATAATCATTGAGTTAAATATGCATCAACAGTTATCGATGAAGGAGATAATGCGAACAAAATTTTTTAAGTATTAACAAAAAAATTCAAAACACTGTCAAAATACTCCTGCTTTTTCATTACATAACTCAGTGATTCTCAAACGTTCAATATTTGTGACCCAATTTTCAATCATAATTTTCATCGCGCCTCCCTCCTACAATAACTATGAATTGAATTCAATAATATTGTACTTTGACACTAAAGCTACAATACACAACTTTAATTATAAACCGTACAAATTATGAAGCTAAGTATTAAATTTTGAATATAATTTTATATATATTAAAGCTTATGGGATCATTCAGTGGCGTAACGTACACCCCTAAATTGGAGTGGGGGTGGATTCTAGAGGGCCCAAGGCCTGAATGGCCCTAAGCACGGTTTGATGATCAGAACCTGACTTTGTAGAGGTGCCCTGATACTGTCTGTTACGCCACTGTTTATTACACTTGTTCTTAACGTAGCATTGCTAAATTAATTATCAAATACATTGTGCAGTACTGATACATTTATAAGTGTACTTTTTAAGTGTAAAGGTGTATTTTATTTTTTATTACGTAAGAATGTATTTCATTTTACTTCCTTTCAGTAAATTAATAATATTTTTAAATAATGTTTTACTTTTCTACATGCTCGCCCCCCCCCCCACGTAGAGTTATCAAACCTCCTAGCGGTGCGCGATCCACAGTTTGAGAAACTCTGACATAAGCTCTAACGTAAACACAAAATGACAAATACTCCCGTGCTTCAAATAAACCCTCATTAAAACTTTATTTACAAACACAATATCATTCACGTTGAGCCGCGTATATGACAAGCGTCAAAAAGAACCCTACGCATTGAAGCTTATTAAAAGTCTGGAAACCCAAAATATTTAAATGAACTATCACTTCCTACATAAAAGAGATTGAGAAAGAGACAATGGAAAGCTGTATCGAATTCATTTCACTTTAACTAGTTTAAATTTCTCAAAATATATAGGCATCCAGTGCATAAGTTGACAAGCCGATTACGAACAAGAGACAACCTGCAGGATTTTAAGCGATCTACATAAGCCTAAGTTAGGAGCTTCCCCAAGAATTTTGCCAATTACTCCCGGAACTGGCACACGAATTTATCCCTTATTAGAAACATTCTAACAATCGTTCCATTTAAGCGGATTTTCGGGAGACGTTCAGTTTCTGGAATGGCAAATCTTCCTAAGATGTTCAAATTAGTATGTAATTAGCTTAATTATGCCCCCTGTATTTTAAAATAAAAGGCATTTTTGCAAAGTAAATTGTGAGGATTACAGATTTTTTTTATTTTTCCCCCTTCCGGAGCTTAAAATTTTGTTTCGGATTTAAAGAACGGTTGAATGGAAATATCTGATTTGTGGAATAAAATAATTTGAACGTGAAATTTCATAGTGAATAACTGTAAATAATTTAATTTGAAGTATTCTTATAAAGACTTAATGTATATATATATATATATATATATATATATATGTAATAATCCACATTAATTTATTATTTAATAACTTTTAATTAACTACGGTCCATCCCTTCAGGACCCATTTTTTAGTAATTAGTTAGCCAGCCGCCTAGCGAGAGTATTTTAAACTACATCTATCCATCCACTCAGTTCACGTGATTTGAGCTGTCTATATATACACCGAGGTTTCTGACCGCCCTTTTTTGTCTTTGTCTTTCGTCATTTAATCTGCTGCAGCTTGGTTTCTGTTTTGTGTCTTCTTGTCTGCTTCTTGTTATGTGGAATGCTTATGTTAGTGTTCAATAAATTGTATTTACTATTTCAAGGGACTGCCTCGTCAATGCCACCAAAAATAGCCATCATATTAGGAAATCCTATCAACGGCCGACTATATTATATATGTATATATATATATATATATATATTTAAAGACTTAATGCATATATATATATATATGCAATAAGTTTTTAAATTTTTTCTCTTAAGTCTATGGGGTAAATGGAATCAAGATAAACTTCGAGAAAAAAATATCAACAAGGTAATGAGGTATATTTAACACCTAATGTCGCAATCTTATTTTGCACCCAAACAGAATTAACCCAAATAATTATAAATTCATCTGAGAGTAAGAAACAATTAATTAGTGTTAATTACGTATTTAATTCTAAGCATAGTTTTTCCCACATAATAATTAAGGTTTTGTATAATAACTAGTTAGTATACCCGTTCTTCGCACGGGTGAATTAAAAAAATTAAACAATACATATTGGAGGATAAAGAAGTTTTTAATGAGTTAATTTTGCGTTAATTGCAAATTAAACAAAATAAAAGCTTCTAAACAAGACCCCCCCCCATATTTCTTAAATTTTAAGTCTGTAGGTCTAATACCTGCTAAGAATGACTTTTTCTTATTTAGAACGCCTCGTAACTCTCTTGTGGATCGATTTTTGAAAACACCTTCTTAAGGTAATCTCTGCTCAGCAAAAGAAATAATTTTGTAAAAATTTTGTGTAATGAACACTTATAAAATAGTGTAAATAATTTATACCCGGACGAAATATCAGTTAACACGAAATAGTACAACGGTCCTGACCAAACTACTATATATTTCCACTCATTTTTCTCTTAACACGAAACGAAAATCACTGAACATGAAAATAATTCACTTCTGGGAATGAACAAAATACGGAAAGCACCAGTCATGTAGGTTCATCATCGGAAGGATTGTCGCAGTAGATGATGATAATGTGTATACATCTACAATTATGCCAGACAAGACAATTTGGAGTTTGTTCAAAGTTCAAAAAATATCATTGAGACAGATTCCGAAGATGAAAATGAGATAAATATTGTAGCTCCTGATCCTACTTTATCCTAAATGCGGAACATCATGAAAAGTATGCGTAGTTATTTAGACGCACATTCCAATGGGGGAATGAAAAGCAGAAGTTGAAGAATTTGTTGATAATTTGATGCTAAAAAAGGCTAATTCAAAAAAAACAGATTAATTTCTGAAAACTTAATAAATGCTTTGTTTTTCCATACCTTGAAAATTTTGTATGAAATTTCATCGTGAATGTTTTTAATTCATTGATTTTTATTAAATGCATGCATATATGCATATCTATGTAGATAAAATGCACTTTAATAAACTTAATTTTGTTGAATATATGATTTTTTCCCTTACAATATCCATAAACCTAAATTCTTTTTACTCAAAAAATATTTCAGCCTCTCTCAGTTTTGTGTTAAACGATTTTCACTGTACATAATATTCATTTGTGTGAATTAGGATAGTCGTAAGCTGTAGTTGTAACTATTAAAAATTCTTTGGATATAAATCATTAAATCGTTTATTTAAGGGATTTTAACATCACGATATTTTTATTGAGCGTGCTCTCCGTTCAAGTGGCGAAATGTGAGCAGAGAGATTTATCGTTTCTCTACATTTAATTTAGAACAAACATATTGGAAATAAAAACATAATCAAGGGAAGGGAAAAAATTAGTTACTTTTAGAAATAATTCGAGGGGTTTTAGGGAAAAGTTTCAAACTCTCAGTAAGGCACGTATAAGCAATTAAGATTAGTAAGAATCGCGAAAAAAACAATCAAAAGTTCAAGATCTTATCCTTTTAACGAGGAGTCATGAATAAATCTGTCAAAATATAGGTTTTAATCATGAATGCAAAATGAAATGAAACATGTTTCGAAATAAGGTATTCGGAATTACGATTTAAAGAAAAAATATGTAAGATTAGAATTTTAAGTATAAATATTAAGCTATCAGACTAACACACACATATACATACAAGGTCCCCGATAATGTCCATTGTCGCCCCCAATAATTTTTGAACAGCTAGAGCAGCGATACTCAGCCTGCGGCCCACCGGGCCTTTTTAAGTTGCCTGGTCATGGCTCATTGCTCTGAAAAATTCATTTATTTATGAAAATTTGGCGGAAATTCTTTATTAAAAAATTAAATATAACAATTTTGCTTTTTTTGTTATCGATATCGTATGGGTGCGAATTGATATATATTTTTTCTGATTAGTGATAATAGACAACAATGGAGTAGCGACTATTTTATGGGTGGAACTAATCAAGACGATTAGGAAGTAGACTACTTTGTAGTGAAAAATAAGCATGGTTCAGTAATTGCTTGATTTGTCACGAAAGTGTATTTAAAAAACAACAACAATAAACAGGAATCGTTCAGTGACACATTTCTTCGGAGATCTCTTTCAAGAGATGATAAATAGGCTTTCTTGAAAAATCAATACAACAACAAAAAAAGTGTTTTGTCTGTGGTAATGTCTTATCGATAACTAAGGCACCCTATGAAATTTGTTATATCATTGGTAATCATATGAAACCATTAACTGTTGCAGAACTTGTGAAGGAATGATTCACTTAAATGCTTCTAATTTAGAAAAATTCAGTGACAGAAATAAAAAAAAATATATAAAAAATAATTAAAAAAGCAAAATAGGAGTTCTAATTTTTTAATCAATTTCCGCATTTTAAATTTTCTCTGTTATCTTGGTCTTAAAGCATTTCTCTCCCCCCTCCAATAATCCTCATGTTGCGGTCCATATGAAAGAGCCATCATAAGTATGCGGCCCGGCAGGGAAAAAAAAGTTGAGTACCCCTGGGCTAGAGCAATAGTCCTAAAAGTGGGATCTAGGTATAGTAAAGTTGCCACACGCTACACTAAAAAAACTGCTTACAGCGTCACCCGGCGGATAAATTTGAGTTAACGTTCTTATCTCGAAAGCAGCGCGAAATACGAGAAAAAAGTCAATTACAAATTTGTTGAGCTTCAACGATTTATATATATTTGATATCTCTGTTTACAGAAAATTTAACTTTGTAAAAACGATTTTTAATCGATAAAAGTATTGTTGTTAATACAAATATTGAACACATACAAAACAAAGCAAAACAATGATTTTAGCTCAACATTTTTTATCGACGAAAATATTATTCTCCACCCAAATTAAATTTTAAATATCATGTACAATAACAAGCGCCCACTTGCATTTAAAAAAGAATATTTTTGTAACTGCATTCCTAGAAAATGGTTAAACTATTCAGGGATTTCTGAACACGTAAAACAAATTCTAATGTATTTTGTTAAAACTATTTTCTTCGACACGAAATGTTAGCCATTTTTAAACAGGTACAGAAAGCGGCAGCGTCATGTCTTTGAGCAGAGCTAACTAAACTTAATGATATTAGTACGCCATTATCACAATCATTCTAACTCACAACAACGGTTATCTTAATTAATTATTCAGTGCCATAACTGGCAACGACCAAAACACTGATTGTTAGTAAAAACCAAGCAAAAAATCAAAAAAAAAAAAAGCAAGAACATACTGTGATTGTTAGCACAAGCCCTAAGCCACTGTTTTTCGACTTTAACTTCACACGCCACTTTGAAATTACAGAACTTTTTTTGTTCTTTTGAAAAAGTTTTTCGTGAGGTTATGGAAGTTGTTTTTCTAGGTGTTTTCTTTAGCATTTATGTTTCTGACATCTAAAAAAATGTAATTTTCCTGGTGCTTTTTTGACATTTGTTTTTCGGAGAACAAAACTAACATGAATTTTAGTAAGGAAATCCAAAAAAAGAAAAAGAAAAAAAAATCTGGAGACTAAACATTGTGAGGAGAAAATATTAACAAGTGAAGTAAAAAAGAAAGAGGAAGAATTGCATCAACTTTGAAAATGCTTCCGAAATTCTTTTAGTCTGTTAAAGAAAAATGTAAATTACTTCTTTTTTGTGTGTGACAGTGAAAAATATATTTATGAAAATATTTTTGTGTGTAAATCTTTTTGATGCAATGCTGTTTTTTTGACAATACATTTCTCGTGTTTTGTAGATGCCACACATACATTACCTGATGATTTCTGTTTCCCAGAAAATTAATGTATTTCTCGTAAACACCACGGAAAAACAGATTTCATTTTTAAAAAATCTGTCAAGGGGTTTTGAATTTCTTTGAACTTACTACGAAGAAAATAATATAAGTTATTCGCGGAAACTTTCAAAGTTTGCTTTTTTGTTATATTTACTTTCATACTCTTATTCCTCTTTTTACCTCGACTTTTTAAAAAATATTTAAAGATAAAATTCTAACTTCTTTTCGTGGAATTTCTTCAAATCGTAAGCTAACTTTCTTCACTTTTTCACACAAGTTTACTTAAAAATGAATTTTAAATTAGTATGCAAGCTCCACATAAATTCCAGCTTTTAAAAAGATTTAAAAATATATGAGCAAAACACAAAGAGTTATGTAAGTTTTTATGCCCACCATAAAGTTTATAATGTTATTAAAGACAAAATTATAATCCTAAGATTTTGGAAAGAAGCTTTTTCAAATTTTAAATCCTCAATCTATGTGACACTAAAATATTAATTTTCCTTAAGTTAATATCTATGTTTCCCTTATCAATCCAAAAAATGTAAAAAAGTAGAACATATCTGAAATATATTCCGTATATTATAGTCAAGCTTGTGTAATACGGGAACTATTGTAAAAAGTCACCCCAATTTGGAATCATCCTTATTCAGCTGGAAAAATTCTTTAGATTGTTACATCTGTTTCTTAACTACCTTATTTTTTTTAAGAACGACCCGAGTTTTTACTTTTAAAATTTAAATTACATTGTAAAAGTTACAATTTAGGAAATGAGACTTATAATTAAAAATTATTATAATCCTGATGAAAAAATATCTGATAATAGAATAAGAAATAAAAAAATAACATTCGAAAGTGTGACGGGTCTATCCGCGTCAATCTTCTATTAATCCTCTTGGGTAACTTTGGGGCCAGCTATTATTCTATTTCACAACCACCTCGGGAAAAACACGAGATAGTGATATGCTAATGAGTTTGACTATATAAAGTCTAGATTTAGTAAGAAAAAGAAAAAGAAGGAGAAGGAATTGCAAAATTAAATGTAAGTATCGTCTACGGATCTCTTCAGCGAGCTTAGCGCATATTGGATAGTATTTGATATTATTAATCATTGAAGGAATCAAAGAGATTAGATTTAGTACCGACCTGACGTTAGTAAGGGTTCGTCTCCTTTGTCAATTCTGATAGCTGAGATTACTTAGTAGGGAATATTATATTTGAAGGTTAGAATTGAATGTTAGATTTGAGTATCAGGATTAATCTAGGGATTAGATAATCACTCCAGGGTTTCGACTTATAGTTTGAACTTGTGCTTGTTAATTGTATTTGTTTGTCTACAATAAATAATTATTGTTATGGCTTTTGTTGGTGATGATATGTTTCTTTCCACACCAGGCGCGCCGGGCAATGTGAACCCAGTCCAAGATAGGACAGGGGCACGACAAAAGTAATAATAAACTGAGTGCACGGGCAATATTTTTTTTTAATTGAAAACAATGATAAAATCCCCGTGCACCACAAAGTATCACACAGGGCTTACAGAAGTAAGTATTAAGCACACAATACAAAAGAATAAAAAAATTTTTAAAAAATTAAATATAATAATCTCTTGAGGTTAGGAAGAATTACAAATACTCACAACAAACATTTGAATATAGAAAAAGAATGTAAAAAAAGTACTTCACATTTTTAAAATAAAAATTTTATCTAACTTTGTTTTGGAAAAAAAACTAGTAGTATTGTAATTAACACTATTTAAACAGTTTAAAAATCAAGCGTATTAAAAAAAACCTTTATAATACGATTAGATTTCAGGATAAATCATTTATATTTACGTTCCAAAATATATTATTAAGAGCTGCATTTCATCCCTTAACTGAAACAATAGAGAACTTAATACTGATCGGAAATCGACAAAAGAAACGGAATGCTTAAATATCCACTGAAAATTATTTATTTAAGGCATCCAACTACGTTCGAAACCATGATTTGGCTAAAGTGTACAAACGAAATTATTTTTTTTAGTATTTAGTGTCATTAGATTAGAATACACGCATAAAGTTGCTTTAAGAATATTATTACAATAAAAAATTATTTAAATGCATTTTTTCGGCAAAAAAATTAACGTATAATTACTTACATTTATTCAAAACATTCTCCTTTTATGAAAAATGCTATTATAATAATAATATTTTGCTTATATATAACTTAGATCTATCCAGAGAGCCAGAAATAAAGTTTTTGAAAAATTCAGATTAGTTTCGGAGTTTTTACCTATCCAAGAAATAATCAGTGTTTTTTTTTTGTTTAAATGTTTCCACTCTGATGTATTAAAATGTGAATAAATCCACTGCTTCGTTATGTATTTCAAAAATTCTAGTTCAGGCTTCGTATAAAGGTCCGAGCTATATAAATAGGCAAAATATTATTATTATAGCAGCAGTTTTCATAAAAAGAGAATATTTTGAAATATGCAATTCTATGTTCATTTTTTGTCAAAACATTGCATTTAAATAATTTTGTATTGCAATAATATTCTTAAAACAATTTTATACGTGTATTCTAATCGAAGGGACGCTAAACATTAAAAAAAATATTCGTTTATGCGCTTTTGCAAAATCGTAGTTCCGAATGTAGTCGGCTACCTTAAGGTATCTGATAACCTTCAGAATTCTCTTTATTATTTTTATTTTTTTATTTTCTAAAAACTCTAATTTTTAAAAATATTTTTAGTTTTATTACATGCACACATAATAGTAAGAGCTGTAGTTATTTATATGTTCATATATAGTTTTCCAGAGTGTGCGTCTATACGGAGGCAATTAAATTATTATAACAGTTTTTATATAGAAATTTAGTCACTTACCTCTCTGTTTAATGTGGGTAGAAATAACATCACTCAAATTATAATATTTCCCATATCGCATATCAGTAGTTTGCCTTTTCTTTATTTTTATTCCCATCACAAAATCCCTTTGCATGTAATCATAGACCAAAATCAGACGATTACATAACATTTGAGCTATGATAATAAAACTTTACTCACAAGATTTGTTTTGTCAGGTGTAGTAATACTTTAATAACACCTGCAACTATTTTTTTTCCTAATTATCGTACGATTGAAATGATTTTGAGAACTATTTTGTTAGCCTTTAAAAGAGCAAATTAAAAACAAAATGCTGTTTTTGACTGAGCATGATATCTTCATAATCGGTTGTCTTAAATAGATTTATAAAAAAAAATCTTATTGTATTTTTCCTACCAAAACAAATAATAATTCCTTCTATTGCATCCTTTTTTACTGCGGCTGAATACTTTTTTAAAAAATGGAAAAAAAGCTGGTTAATATAGCAATTTTGATTTAGATAAATAAATTAAAACAAAAAAATACTATAGCGTTCTTGCTTTTTTTAAAAACATATATTGTGGGAAATATACGTATATATTCTAAAGTGGACCAAATTTATGCGTAGATTATTAATTATTTTCCAGAATATAACTAAATTAAAAGATTATCAAAGCATTTTATTACTGCTTTTCTTCTATAAAAATACAATTTATTGTATACAGTATACAAATATTCTCAAATTTCTATCGTCATTCTAATTTATATTATTACATGAAATAACTATCGCTTAGATTAAAATTAAATTTCAAGATTATTTATTGCTACAAACTTCAACACTTAATTTTTAGTTAGAAATAACATAGACTTTAAACATCACCTGTTTCCTTCCCCTCAACTTAACTCATTCTTTCTTTTACAAAAGAATTCCATATCCTTTAACTACTACTGTGTTTTTTTATCGATTTCGAATGTTTCCCAATATCGCTTCGCTATTTTTATGAAATTATCAGTCCATCTATTTTTTTCTAACTAGCTAAAAGATATTTATTCTTATTAATAAGTAGAACTTATAATTTTTCGTTGCTTCGAACTTCAGCTTAATTGTTCTATATCCTAGTTTAGGAGTTCCGGAAAATGTTCTTTGGCTTACGCGGTTATTTTTTATCCTGTTATGGAAACATTAGAAATATCATTTTGGGATTTCTAATTCATGGATGCGATTATTAATCCTAGAAAATTACATTGAAGGAACAATTTTTTGCTGCTGTTTATAGTTCGTGATTTTTTTAGGATTATTTACACTATTGATGTTTTCTTCCGGAATCTTTCAAAACAAAGGCTTTTTTTCTGATTTATGAAGATTTTTTATATTTATATAATTTAATATTAATGAATGGGCAATTGAGTGCATATAATTCAGCTTCTCAACTGCTTTAATTTTTATAGTTTATATGTATTACTGTACAATAATTACCACAATGAATCAAAAATGGTGTATTAGGAAAAAATTAACTAAAATGTAATGATTTAAATTAGAAATGAAACAGAGGAATAGAAAAAAGATGTTTTTTTTTCTCCTAGAGCTCATCAAAGGGGCTACGTTACAAGGGAGACAAGCAGAGACAATACAACCCAAAACATGTAAGCTCCAACCTGTGCTGCAGGATTCAAACATTCATGATAGTGAATGTTTGAATCCTGTTGCTCGAAATTGCTCAGCACAAGAAACTGCGATGATGAATGATGTAACAAAAAACTTCATTAATATGACAAGAGGAAAAGGTTTGTATCACAGCACCTTTTTTGAGCCAACCTCAGGAACACCTTTTAATATATAGAGCAAGAACTGCAACTCCTATGAGACGTCATCAATAACTTTCAAAGACTTTTTTTAAGACCACATTCGCATTCATTACTATTACTATTTCTTCTTAGTTAATTACAGAAAAAAATGTGAAGGCAAATGTAAAAAGGGGATGTATAAAATCAAAATTCACGGGTTTTTTTTTAGAAATATACTTTTGAAAGAACCTTTACAAATTGCGGGACCAAAGAAAAACTTTCCATCCTATCTTGCATTAGGTATATGATGTCATTAATCATTCTATGGCAGTGTGAAAATTAAGAAAGCTGGATTACTTTTTTAAGTATCTTCTTTAATATTTTTTTCTTTAACCTTTCTTCTTTTATTAAAAGTTGTTATTAATTCAATGGGATTTTCAAAAGAAATTTAAACGGTTGGAATCATAAGCTATCTGCACGTTATCGCTTGTCAGGGTTGAGTTGACATCGGCTGCTTAATGAGTTTCTAAATTGTTGCCTTTATTCCCAGATAATATTCATAGTTTTTAAAAGAGGGAGTCTTAATTTTCACCTCTGACTTACGATATCTTAGAAAATATAAGCACAAACTCCTTAAATAGCCATTTGTTATGTATGTCATTCAGCTCAGAAAGAAACGATGTGATTTAGTTTTGTTACTGTTGATAGAAAATTACCTGGAAAAATATCGAAATTTTTAGAACAAAAATGTCTGAGATATATTGTTTATTGTAATAATCAGTCTTGGATGATTAATTTGTTATTTGTTACATGTTTCAAATTTTAAAATGTCGACACCATCCTGAGTGTAGTGTCATGGATCATTAATTTTAGTTTGTGTTGAAGCGGTTTCCCATTAATCTGGATTTTATTAATGGCTTTTTGGAATTTTATCTTGAGATATCAAGTGCTTAAAGAAGCGTTAAAATAGTACTTGTTGACAAAATATATTTGTGTAAAATCAACATTTTTTTAAAAAATTTTTGCTTCGTGTTACAATCATAGTTAAAAGTTACAAACGTTCCCTGAAGTCTAGTATGTATTGCAGAAAAATATTTTGAAATTATTTGAGAAATGTTTATACTTAATTTGATAACATAACTTTTTATACTAAATGGGTAAGTGAAAATTTAATATGTTTGTTTATCAAAATAAACTTCAGAACTATAATTTTATAATAAAACAAAATGTTTTATGAACAATATTTCTCAAACATTTAAAAAAAATTATCTGTCACCTGCTGTTATAAATTTCATTCCCATTTTTTGTGTGTGCAGGGTTTGAGTCTTATATATAATAGTAAGTTTACCATGAAGTATTATTATTAAGTTCATTGGAAAAAATTATAATTTATGATCTTGTCTGATACCAGACATTTTTGTAGAAATCAACCAAAGGGAATCCTCAGGGACTCAGAAAAACTACTTAAATGAAGTAATAATCTTCTAATGAACCGATTCCAGTCAGATTAGCTTTGGATTTCTGTCTGACAATAGACATTTTTGTAGAAATTAACCAAAGAGAAACCTCAAGGACATATCAATGCTACGCAAATGAAATGATGCGGTTATCTTCTAATGATTCTGTTCCAGTCAGATCTTTTGTAAATCTCTGTTTGATTCTAGACATTTATGTAGAAATCAACCAAAGGGAAACCTCAAGCATTCAGTACTGCTACTTAAATCAACTAATTATCTTCTAATGCCTCGTCAGATTCTTTGTCTTTGTTTGAATCTAGACATTTTTGTAGAAATTAATCAAAGAAAAACTTCACGGATCCAACAACACTACTTAAATGAAATAAAAGTCCTCTTCTGATGATCCTATTCCAGTCAAATTAATTATGAGTCTATATTTGAAACTTGGCATTTTTGTAGAAACCATTCAAAGCGTAACCTCAAGCACTCAACAATGCTACTTAAGTCTGTCGGAGTATTCGAACTCGGTATCTCCTGAACCTTAGCCCAGTAACCTGGCCACTAAACAGAAGTGATCACTCCTGTCCAGAGGCTGTTACTGGCTTACTTAGATACTACCACAGAACTCCTCCACCAGTGAATCGGTGGATAGGGGAACGAACGAGGTATTTGTTGTTATGGCAAGCGTGTGAGTTTTTACTGTTGCGTCAAGTGAGTCTGACGACTGTTGCTTTGCTGCGTCGAGTGGGTCCAACGATTTTGCTGCATCAAGTGAACGATTTGCTTGCTCTTCTTGCGGGTAGATGTCGCCACGACACATCAGAAGGTTTGCGTTTTTCTTTTCAGCCAAGGTCACCAATGTGGTAGATTCGAACTCGGTACCTCCTGATCCGTAGTCCAGTAGCATGACTACTAGACAGAAGTGATCACTGCTGTGTAGAGGCTGTTTGGCTTACTTAAATACCATCACGTCGAATAAAAGCGGTGCCGTAGGGACTGGGTTCGAATCCCGGGGAAGGCATGGATGTTTGTGTTGCAATCTTTCCTTTGTGTCGTAAGCCCCCGTGTTGTACATTGTGTGGTGCACGGGGTTTCTAAATGTTCTCAATAAAAGTCGAATAAAAAAATCTTCTTATGATTTTATTCTAGTCAAATTCTTTGTTTTTGTGTGAATCTGGACATTTTCAAAGAAATCAGCCAAAGTGAAAACAGTAAAGTTGACAATTACTAAACCAAATAATATTCCTCTTATTATTAAGCATAACCATTAATTTTTTAAAATAAAAATTTTGCATTTTTTCCCTTTGTACAAGTTTGAAATTTTATAATCAGTTATAACCTTTCCTTATTTTTTAAGCTCTCATTTGTTGCAAAAACCTTGGTTGATTATAATTTTTTTATGCTAGTAATTTATGTTAGTAAATTATCTTCTTACTAAATATAACGTTTTAGAGTACATGAAGCTTATAAAGATATATATTAACCACCTACATGAAAAACTAATAAATCCCTTAAAGCATTTTTTGTCGTAAAATGAGTTTTTGTTTTAATTATGCACAATTTGAAGAAAATGTAAATGTATTAAATTTATTAATTCAAAGCAATTTTTATTTTATTTATTTTCTTCAATTTTTAAGAAATTTATTAATAATACTTTTTTTTAAAAAAAAAGTGAGTTAATTGCTAATATAAAGAGACACAAAAAATTTGAAGTGGATTAAAAAAGCTTTATACGCATAATTTAAGCTCAATTAAGACTTAGATACATCTTTAATAATTTTATGAAAGATGAGCAATTAAAATATTCCGCTTTTTATAATGTATAAGACATATTAAGTGAAAAATTACTTGATGTAAAAAATTATTCGCTAAAGTATCTAATATTTTTAACAAAAAGTTGAATATATGTATATAAAATAATTAAGTAAAAAAATGGACCAATTAAGGACAAACCATATTATAACTTAAAGCTATTTTTTCAGTTATGATGAGAAAGTCTACTTTTTTGATAATGTTGAATGCATAATGAGTAAAATTATGTAAAAATTTGTAACATGCTACATAGATTTTTTTAAAGAAAAAACGAAAAGGATTTCCAGGTTTGTATGAACAAATATAAAAAGTTTATTTTTGAGTTAAAAAACTGATATTGCAAGAAATATAAGCTGAGTTACTTAAAATTTAGAAAAATGTTTCTAATTTAATTATAAAGATCGTGTTAAAGCTTTATCATTGCAGAATATTCTTTGAAAATTAGTTTTTTCTTTACATTCTTTTTTTAAAGATTCTATTGCATAATTATTTTTTTATTGAAGGCTTTATCAGTGCGCATAAAATTTACTTTATTTTTTACGAGAACTTATGAAATTAGACGACTTTTTGTTTATTACTCTCCAAACTAAATGTGTTAATCTCAAAATCTACCTTGGAAAAAGTAAACAATGTTTAACTGTAGGTGGGCTTAAAAAAGTCAATATTCATAGAAACGTAGGTTTATTTTGAATAACACATTATAAATAAACTTATGTAAAAGAAAAATTTAGTGTTGACGTCCTGGCACTTAACATCTCTTCTCGGCTACTACCTTCCCTATTTCGGGAGAAATTTTGATATTTTACTATATACAGTCAAGTCTCGATGATTCGAAGTTGGAGGAACCAATGAAAAACTTCGAATTATCAAGAGGGTAAAAAAACTCCCAAAATTCTCGAAAATAATTTTTTTCTAACACATTTAAATTTGAAACTATGTAATAAAACAACTGTACCAGTGGCGCGCATGCCATTGATGACACGCGCGCCACTGGTTCGCCGTCACTGTCCTATGGTATAGAGATAAGGAGAATAAAAATTTAAAAAAAAGCCGCAATACAAAAATTTTTTTAATATCGCCGCAAAATGATTAAATTTTCGAAAAAAGGAAATAGTTAAAGACTTAATTCTGGTTAGATGGTTTTAGACTCAAAGTAAAATTATTTTTTCTACAATACAAATAAACAAAATCGATGACTATTGATGTGAGTATTGAATAATGAGTAGTGCAATGCAGAGCGAGGGCAAAATTCCATATAAGTAGCACTCTCCCTCTCTCTCCCCGCACATTCGAATATATAAGTCCGATCCAAGCTTTTTTCTGTCTTCCGCTTTTTCGTGCACTAATTTCGCCTCAGGAAGTTTTTTAATTCAATACTAAAGCAGTTGCTAAATGTACTTGATGTGTTTTTCTTGTAACTATTTAGTAGGCGTGTTAAAGTATATATAATGCAATTATTTTATAGAATATATATAACTACTCTTGCTACCGAATGTCTGCGTACAGGCAATCATCTTACGTGTTTATGCTGCAATTACTATTAAAATCTCGCTTCGGAAAATCAACATACCTCTCGGGGATTCTTCACAAAATTATTTTATTTAAACAACAGCAACAAAATCCACCTGAACATGAAAAAACAAGAATGACTATCAAATAATCACCAATCGCACCCGGTAAAAGTCTGAGTACACTTACAAAAAAGATTTTAAAGACCTTTAATTATGAGATAATTACACCAAATCGTGTTTTAAGTAAATATATGCTTCTATAATGATTTATTTGGAATTAGGTATTTGAATGCTTGTTTGATTCCATGGTAGGTAACAGAGAAGAGATCGATGTATTACTGAAAGAAACATCATTTTAGATCTTTAAAAAAGGGGGAACCTTTTATCCATTGGCTGAAACTGTTAATATGAGACATAAATTGTTTCAAAAAGTGTTCATAAGCTACAAATCAATTGAAATTTTAACCATCAAGCCAAGATCCAACCACCCGTCTGCAGTGACGCCTTTAGAATCTTGCTTTGTAATACGCTCTGTAAAAATAAATCCAAGACTAAAGGCTTTACAAATGGCTAAAAAGTATTGCTGAGATATTGCAAAAAAGTGGGACTTTAACCACAATTCGAAGAGAACTGAAAAAGAATGACTATTATGACCGAGTTGCACTCAAGAAGCCCTCCATCTCTCAAGTGAAAAGAGCTAAGAGTCCTTTGACAAAAACGCCTAAATAGGACACATAATTATTGGGAAAAGATAATGTATTAAGTTAAAAGTAATTTTTGGCACCAAAAAGTCTTGCGCCGATCTTAAGAAAGAAAATCTGTTTTCGACTATCAAGCATTTATTTGGAGGTATAATGTTTGGTTAAAGCCTTTAGATTGGTAATCTAGAACTTATTGAATCAACAATATAAAAAATTGATTACTTGAACTTAATAAAGTAAAATATCAGGATAAGTGTCGAGAAAATTGCGGTGAGTGATGATTTTTACTTTCAGCAGGACAAAGGTACCTAGCAAATGGCTTACATTGTGAAGTCATGGCTGGCTGGTCTTTCATTTCACAAACTTATTTCACAAGCCATTTTAATCTCCAGTCCTATGCATAAAATAGTATTTTTTGGGATTTACTCCATTGGATAATCAGGGAGAATGGACGCGAGTATATTGGAAAGATGAAAACAAAAAATTATTTAAGAAATTATTAGTTTACTGTAAGTAAATAAACAAAAAATACATTCTGGCATAATAATAAAGGAAATACACATTTGTACTGATATAATATACTTGTAAATATAACAGTACTGCACAAAGTATACTATAATTTATTTAACCATATTTAGTTAAAAATGAGTATAATAATTAAAAGTGATCCCATTGTCTTGTCACGTATAAAATTATATACAAAAATTAACACGTGATAATTTGTATGGTTTATAAGTAATCCCTTCGCTGCCGATTTAAAGTTACGCGATTCGCTTCCGGTTCCACCGTTTTCCACGTATGCATGTGTATGTAATGTATCGTGGAAGGGTGGAGGGAAGAAAAAGAATAAATAAGCAAATCCTCTGAAATATATAAACACATCCTTTGCAAACACACACACACTGTCAAGGTCCTTTTATTGCATTCCAAAGCCTTCAGAATAATTTTATGGATAGCAGTGTATAGAAAAAATTGTACGTACAGACGTATATATACGTCCATGGAAATTATTGCTTTGGTTGAGTGAGACTTTTATCTACGTCGGTGGCAATCAATAGGTTAATGCCACGTTGTAGCTTTGGTGCCAAAGTATAATATCATTGAATTCAATACACTGTTATTGTGTGAAGCGCGGGGGGGGGTGCTATGGAAATTATGATTGAATATTGGGTTGCAAATTGTGAAAGCTTGAGAAGCACTGGTATACCGTATAACGGTTTTAATTCTGAAAAAAAAATTAACCCACCTTAATATGCAGAAGGTTGAAACAAATTAATTTGTAAACTCCCTATTTGAACTTACTGTCGAAATTTCAGTTCACAATAAAACAGATGTCGGAAAAAAAGCTTGGATTGGACTGACATGAGGATGACGGGAAAGGAAGAGCAGGGGTTATGAAATTTTGTAATGTTCGTTGTACTACTTATTCTACTTGGTTCACTTTTATCAATAATCTTCAATTTGGGTAATTTTTATTCTAGAAAAATAATTTTATTTTGTGAGTCTAAAATCATCTACCCAAAACTAAGTCTTTCTGTATTTTTTCAAAAATTCAACCCTTTTGGGGCCAAATTAAATTTTGAAATTATTTTTTTAAATGGATTATTTCCTTTATAATCACCATTTCATAGAACATCTTTTACGCACGGGTAGACTCGCTCCTATTAATAATAACCTTTTCTCCACATAACCACGATCCACCATGTTATGCCGTCTATACCAAGGTTCCTCAAACTGTGGAGCACCCCCCCCCATGGGAGCGTGATAACCCTATACGTAGGGGGACGAGCATAGCGTAAAGTCAAAAATAAAATATTTAAAATAGTTATTAGTTTACTGAAAGGAAACAAAACAAAATACATTCTAACATAATAAAAAATTTAAAAAAATACTTTTGTACTGATATAGTTATAAATGTATCAGTACTTCACAATGTATATTTGATAATTAAATTAGCAATACTAAACTAAAAATGAGTTGAATACTTGGGACTATATGATTATAATTATATACTCCCATAGATTTGTCATATACAAAATTCAATACTTATCTTGATAATTTGTGCGGATTATAATTATAATTATATTGTGCTATTGCACGTTTCTCAAACTGTGGGGCATGCCTCCCTAAGGGGGGATGATAACCCTACGAGGAGGATGCGATCTTGTTGAAAAGTTGGAAATAAATTATTATTAATTTTTTTTTAAATTTACTAAAATGAAACAAAACAAATTACTGTCTGAACTATGAAAATTAAAAACATAATACTTAAAAGTATAACTAGATATTTATTACTTACATATAAAAGCAACATTTATAC